>PVKE010046924.1:0-12100 GCA_004027555.1 Craseonycteris thonglongyai | reverse complement strand
TCTTAATAAATTTTAATATTTTGTCATACTTGCTTCACATCACTTTTAAGAAAAATAAAACTTTACATATATAGCTAAAGTTTCCTATATTCTTCCTGCTTCAATTCTCCTTCCTTTCTCCCTAGAAGAAAGCATGATTATGAGTATTGATGTGTATCATATCTACTATATATGTACATATTGTAAAAATAGATTGTTATATATATATATGTATATATATATATATATATACATATATATATAAAACAAAAAAGATATATATATCATATATCTTTTAAAATATATTTTTATATTGCTTTTAATCTGGGATACTTTAGAGGATAATTTTCAGAGCTAGTTGATACGGCTAAAACCAGTAGCTATTTCTTCTTGGAAAACAATAAGAATGGAAACAAAACTTAGAGCAAGGACTTTGTTATATTAAATTGTGAAAGCTATTTTATAATTCTGAGAAGACACTGAGAATGAAAAAGAATTGTAAAGCTCACATTTTATACATTTGAAATTAGGAATGAAATAAATCTAAAATAGATTTTGAAGATGAACCCAGGTACTATAGAAGATAATGATGGTTCATTGAACTCTCTTCCACACATGCTAAGCTGCTCTCTGGGAGTAACTTATACACCTTCAGAAATTACATCGACTCTTCAAACCTCCAGGGTACTGTTAAATGTTTCTATCTAATGTGCTAAATTTTCTTAGCACCTAAATTATTTTCATAATATCAGCTACTCCCTGGGATTAAGTTATGGCCTCCACAAAACATACAGTTTTTTGATGACTTAAGTGTTCATGTGACTCCCAAAAGTGCTCAACTTGTTCAAAGAAATAATTTAGGCCACCTAGAAAATCCAACTAGTCAACAAAATTCACTCTGATGTCACTATGCTCATGTGCTTAACAACAACAGAGTAGAAAATGCCAATCTGAGATGTGCAAACCTATTAAAGACAGAATCTATTGATTGTACAGTCAGTCTAAATGGCCATCATGATTGGTAAGTAAAGCCAATTAAATAAAGAATGTTACACTTATTGGTAGTCAGAACTTCAGTTAAGTTATAAATGCTCTGTAAGTCTGGCTCTCGGTTAGACTTCCTGGGATCATTAGCGGTCCCTTGATAATTTTATCAGAGAGGGAAGTATCAATCTCAGTATTCCAGCCAATTCTGTCTAATCCCAGACAGAAGTATAGTCTACCCTCGCCCCCAATTTCTTCAGATTAAGTGATATGTTCTGAGAAAACAACCACCCCAGCTTCTAATGTGCTTCTCCCAACCCCAAGCCTCTCTCAGGAGGTCAAAACAAACTCTCTCGGGCCCAACTTAATAACACAGAAACCTTGATAAAGTTATGCAAGTCTCTTCTCCCACCACACACTTTTTAAAAATGTACATATTCTAATCCTTTTTTTAGCAATAGATGTGTTTTTGGTCATTCCACTGGCAAGATAAACTGAACAGGACATGGATAAATATTTATTTGCAACTACCTAATTTCTCTACAGGCCATCCCAGGAGCAATAAAGAGAAGGTGAATGTGAGGAGCAAAGCTGTAAACCTTGAATTCTGCTGGAAGGAGAGGAAATAAATAATTAAACCTACCGTATTTTTCTTGGAAATAAACATGAGCCTGCCTGGTTCAGTAATGGAGGTTGGAAAACACCAAACAATTCTATTATTTTAACCAATTCAGAAATATGTTTAACTTTTCCCTCAGAATAACTATGGAGATCATCTTTAAATGGGTATAAACTAAATGAAGTCAAGTGGCTGGGCGAGTAAGACAAATGAGTGTGATGGCCTACCCTTCTGTACAATAATTTAGGATGAGAGACCACAGACTAGGTTATTCTTCAAATCATCATTAGTCTTACAATTTTGTCAAAAGAAAACTAAATAACAGGCTATTTCATTGTTTGATGTCTTTGAAAAATCAGTTGATTCAGTGAGAAAAAAATAAATTACTATGAGTTCGCATCACAAAATTTTTAATATGCACCTTGTAGGTATTAATTGGTTGACAGAGTTTTAGTTTTCATATGCTTCGTTTGTGTCATGTGTATGTAGCTCAAGTTACCTACAAGCACTAGGGAAAGATTTCTTTGGTAATAAAGGTTAGAGGCATTGTTATCATGGAAAAATAATAAAAAATGACCATAGCTCAGAAAGCATTAGTGCCATGTCTATGCGTTTAAACTACAGCACAGTTAGCTATGAAATATAAATACATTTAGTTAACACATAAATACATACTGAGGTTCTAAAAAGTCATCTTTTCTTTTTTAAGCAAATATTGACTCTCATTAGCAACTTTGAATATAATTTCATGAGATATAATTTGTTTTTATAAAGTTATTTTCAGGTGCAATTATCATTCATGCATCAGAAGATATATATTAAGATTTATTTTATTGTTTTGAGAGAAGGTGAGAGAAAAAGAGAGAAGAGAGGAGGACCCAGAGCAGTCTCCATAGTTGTACATTATTAGTTGTGACATAGTTTCATTCCACACAGGTGGATGTGGGGCTGCACAGGGCAGGAAACGAACTGAGGGCCTCCCACATAGAAGGTGAGAACCTTCACTGACAAGTCACACTGGTGGTTACCAGCTGCACCGTAGTTCAGCATATGGGTTTGCATGGGCCAGAGCCAGGATTAGATCCCCAGACCTCACAGTTTCAAGGCATCACTATTCCAGCATCACAGAAGATATATTTTTTAAAATAAAAACTGACAGCATTCACTTTCAAAATGTATGTGTGCTGGCAGAATACTCTAATTATTCAACAAAGTAATTCTGCTAATATAATTTTTTGGTAATAGGTTATACCTCCTAAAGATGTTTGCAAAGTTAAAAGATAGTTTTAACTTCAAAACCCAGGTATGTTTCATTAACACTATTCACTATCTTTTTGTGGATTATAACTATATAACTCAAGGTAATGTCTGATAATTCTTTCTAAATTTGGGAGAGGGAGAACAAAATCTTTGACATAATTGTGAGCTTATTGTTACCAGAGCAAATTGTAACAGCAGAGTATGAAAGAATTACTTCAGAAGGAAGATCCTAAAAGTGAAATACCTCAGAAAAATTTCACACAAATTTCACTTATTTGTGATTCCAGGCCACAAAATTCTGACAAATTACCCCCAGTACTAAAAAACTCCAGAAAGGTACTCTACTTTACAGTATTTAGGTATTTCACTGTAGAGATACATTTAATATTTATTGATCATCTACTAGATGACAAGTAATATACTAAGTGGTGGGGATCCAAGGATGAAAAAAAAAGGGTCTCTACTCAGGCTCATGGGGAAGACGGATACACAAGGGATTTGCATGTGGTAATTAAGACTGAATGTGAAGGGATGCCAGGATTGATCAGCAGGCTGAGCACTTGCCTACCTGTGTAGAATGAAATTATGTCACAACTAATGATGTACAACTATGGAGACTGCTCTAGGCCTGCCTTCCTTCTTTCTATCTCACCTTCTCTCAAACAATAAAAAAAATCTTTCAAGAAAAGAAACTGAATGTGGAATACGAGCTTCTCCTGGGAATGAGGGTTATTTAGGAGAAACATCTGGCCTGCTCTGTAGGAAGACAGTCATTTTAAAGAACAAAGAGCAAAAGGTACTGGCCTTCAAGTTTCAACTCCTCTGATTGGACACCAGAATCTGCCAGCAGAGACCCTGTAGTCTCCAGGTAAAAATAGCCCCCCTTGCATTATGAGTGCCCACAGACAAAACGTCCTTTAGGACATCCCCCAACAGAAGGATGTGGTGGAACTGTCTGCCTACTGCATTGTTTATTTTCCGTTTCTCATAATTAAACTTTCTCCTAATCCTACAAGGTAATAATATTTGCAAATGGAGAACACCTGGCCTTCCAATATGATGAATTTTCCAGGCTTCTGGGGAAATGGTTATTCAAGCCAAAAGAAATCTAACACACCCCCAGAAAGTAAACTGAGCCTTCATAATACAAATACACAGGCACAGGGGTTAAATGTATATTAAGCAAAGAGAAATCATGAATACTATGCTTCTGTGTGTGTGTGTGTGTGTGTGTGTGTGTGTGTGTGTGTGTGTGTGTATAACCATAGAATTCTAAGTTTGCAGAGTGTGCTTTATATCTATATCATATGTTATCTAGATACCAGTTGTATATTATAAGCTGCATATGCAACACCATATGGACACCATAAAATATCACATGTGTTGTCAGGATAATTTTACTTTTGCTACATGATTAAAATGTCCTATATACCTATCTTTTCGATGTGTACATGAATTTGTCTAACAAATTGTGTTCATTATCAAATTTGAATATATATCAAAGTTAACATCTCTTTACTTAAATTTAATAAAAAGCAACATGGAAATGTGATATAGTTTGTTTTTCTTCACTAGATTTTTTTCTGCCATGCAGCATTTAACACTGGTGCAGCTGTCAATACCCATTCATCTGCTATCGGGCAGCTTTTTCATTTCACTCACTGTGACATTTTTAAAGTGGCAAAAAAAAAAGCTTAAAACAGCATTTTTGTCACTTTTTTTTTTCTAGTGACCTTTTAAGCACTGGGAAAATTACCTTATATGTACTAAACCCTTTAATCATTACACATACATTTCACAACAGTGCTTATATATGGGGTATCATTTAATTACATTTAAGAAATTTACATTGTGCATACTGCTGTTCATTTAATTATTCAAAAATTTAAACATAAGAAAACTTAGCTCTCAGCTATAGCAACCATGTACTGCAATTTATGTTTATATTTTGTATTAAGAATCATTTATTTTAAGTAGAATTTCATAAATAACTGTACGCACTCTCAGTTTAGAGCTTTTAAGTTTCAATAAGTAGCTGTATGAAATACTTTTCTTTAGTAAGTCAAAAAAAGATACATGAATGGTAAGGCATCACAGGGAAGATTCTGAGGAGGAAGATGTAAGATTGAGTCTCAACCTTATTTTGTATCCACTGTGTGACTTTGAGGGAGTCACTGTGTATCTGATTTGCACCTGGTATTATCTCATCATGTATAAAACAAGATACTGATGGCCGTTTCTCTCCATTGCAATGTAATTGTGAGAAACAAGCTGACAAATACTTGTGAATGTGCTCTGAAGTATAGAAAGAAGAATGTGACTTTTAGGTCAAAAACAAAATTCTCTCTTCTCTATAAGTAGAGAAACTTAAAATTCTTATAATGCTGGAAAGAAATCAAATGTTTTAAACAAGCTAAAATAACATTAGCAATACATTTCTTAAAGTTAATATCTTCTAAAAATAAAACAAATACTGCTGTACCTGCTATAAAATGGCATTAAAATTATAAAATAATTCTGGATTGCCCATTTAGTCTCACTTTTATTCTTATCACTTTCTTTACAGTTGGCATATCTTTAGAAGTGCCCAGGTCTTCTTCCTCCCACCTTCTCTACTATGAGGCCTCAAATAATGAAGTGTAAATAAACTTCACAGCCTAGGACAGAGTATTTACTTTACCACTTATGAATTAATCACCAAGAGTAAAGTAGGTTCTCAAAGCATCAACTTCCTTGTCTCTACAAAAGAGAACATAATACAAGAGTTGGTCAAGAAATTCACAGAACAAGGTGGGGCGGGTTATCAGAGAGGTGGGAGACTAGTGCAAACAGTTTGATTGTGTGACATTATTAGTATATGTGCCAAATTTCAGCCTACTTTCATCCGTTTTCTTTCAGATATCACCAAAGAAGCATGTCGAATGTGAAGAAATTCCAAGTATGGATGAAATTGAATTTTACACCATCATTAAGTTCCTCACAAAACAAGGGAAAACACCTCAGACCATTTTGGAAGAGATTGCAGGGACTGTTGACCTGGGAAATCCATGGTTTACAAATGGCATCACCTTTTCAAGCCAGGCAGAGAGTCAATTGCAGATGACCTCCATCCAGATGACCTGTGAGGCCACTTCCTCAGATATTGTCCAAAATAGTTGAAAAATTTGTAGTAGAAGATGCCCGAATAAATAAAAAGCAGCTTGCAGAAATGGTTGGAGTATCACTTACAACCATTCTGAATATTCTCCATCAGCATCTAAGAATGTCAAAAGTCATTGCAAGATGGGTAACCAGAATGCTCATGCCACTTCCAGTGTTCATAGCAGTTTTGGGGCTCCTGCAAAGACAACAAAGATGAAGTCTTAAACAAAAGTATTACGGGAGATGAAACTTGCGTTCATCATCATGAGCCTGAGTCAAAGCAGGAATACATGATGTAGCATGAAAAGGGCATGCCACCCCTTAAGATGTTCAAGTTGTCGCAATCGGCTGGAAAAATCATGAGTACCGTTTGGGGGGATCTTGATGATCAATTACAAGGATAAGGGTGTCACAATACCTGGAGAGTACTATTCCAGTCTTCTGAAACAGTTCAAAAAATCTGTAAAGGAGAAAAGAAAAGGAAAATGGACCAAAGGGCTGCTGCTTTTACATGACAACGTGCCTGTGCACAAGAGCAATGTTGCATTGGCTGCTCTTCATGACTATAGCTTCCAAATGTTAAACCACCCTCCCCACAATCCAGACCTGGCTCCATCTGATTATTATTTGCTTCCAAATATGAAAGAAAAAAAAACAGCTTTGAGGAAAGAAAGTTATAGACAACAAAGAGATTAAAGCTGCAATTTGAGGGCAAAACACTTTTTTTTTGAGAATATAAACAAACTTACTGAAAGATCTGAAAAGCATATTGAGGTTAAGGGTGAATATATTGAAAAGAAAAAATAATAAATATTTTTTTTATTTATCCTTCTTCCTGTTCATTTCTCCTATATATCACATAAAGTTCTTTTGTGGGTCAGAAATAGTGATTATTCAGGGTTTGGTACATATACTTTCAATAAATATTATTTATCATTGTTCTGCCAAGAAATTTCTTACCACACTTTGCTCTAACAACAATGAGAAAGACTTACTGACTTGCAGTTCAGCAAGAATTCAGTGAGGAATTCAGATGCCGCCCTGCCCATCCTTCATGTAGTCCTCTTGAAGCCCTCCTCACTTGGCTATTGGCATGCTGTTGAAATGAGGTCTGGGTAGAACAGCCCTCACCTCAAGGTTAAGGATCGTAATCAGTTTGCAATCTCAGGAGTTTGGTTTGTAATCTGAGTGAAATTTGAAATTGGCCCTCATACATGGAGGCAAAAGAAGAGACCAAAAAGGGGAAAGACAACTACAGATTGGCAGGTAACAGGTTTACTGAGCACAAGTACTTGGACAGAAAGCTTAACTCAGGCATCTGTAAGATGAGAAGACCTCTGCACCTGACCACCAGAATCTTAAAAGTTTATATAGAGGCCTTAAATGGGTTCAATTACATATACCTTCCAGATGATCTCTATAACACCTTACTCTCTCAAGGCTGTGTCCTTGAAATATGGTAATTCACTGCTTCACACTTTAATCAATGACAGACCACATATATTACAGTGGTCCCATAAGATTATAATGGAGCTGAAAATTTCTTATTACCTGGTGGCTTCTAGCCCTCATGACATAGTAACGTCATGACATAGTAACATCATAACATCATGATATCTAGTTGCCATGACATTTAGACATCTAGCCATTGTGATATCTAGTTGTTCTTAAGTCTAACAGTCCTGACATCTGGCCATGGTGACATCATAGAGAAATATATTATTCATGTGTTTGTGGTGATGCTGGTATAAACAAACCTACATGCTTCCAGTTGTATAAAAGTATAGCACACATAATTTTGTACAGTACATAAGACTTGATAAAATTAATAAATGACTGCTACTGGTTTATGTATTTACTATACTAAACTTTTTATCATGTTAAAGTGTACTCTTTCTTCTTATAAAAAGAAGTTTGCTATTAAGACAGTAGGACATGTTATGTTAGCAGCAGCCTCATACAGCTCATGTTTACTACATTTATTGATTGCATCATTGTCTCTTGTGCTTATGTAATCTGCTATTTCATGCAGTAACATTCTGTACAATCTTGTAGCCTAGGAGCCTACCAGCAGTCCCCAACCTTTTTGGCCCCAGGGAACAGTTTTGTGGAAGACAGTTTTTCCAAGGACTGAGGGGTGGGAGGGGGCAGGTTGGGGATGACTCGAGCACATTATATTTATTGTGCACTTTATTTCTATTATTATTACATTGTAATACATAATGAAATAATTATATAGCTAATCTAATGCCACCACTGATCTGAAAGAAGGCAGAGCGCAGGCAGTAATGCAAGCGATGAGGAGCAGTTACACATACAAATGAAGCTTCGATTGCCTGCCTGCCATTCACCTCCTGCTGTGCGGCCCAATTCCTAACAGGCCCTGGACTGGTTTGGGGACACCTGGGCTATACCATCCAGGTTGGTATAAGTACACTCTATGATATTCACACAATAATGAAATCGCCTGGCAATGCACTTCTCAGAACATAATGCTATCGTTAAGTGGCGCAGGACTGTAGCTCCTAGTGGGGAAACAGTGGGCAAAATGTACATATTCCAAGGACAGAGGAAGAGGTGAAGACCTTCTGATTGCACATGTCTATCTTGCAAGTTAACAAGCAGTTATGTCAACCCTCTCATGTCAATGCTCAATGACCTCCTCCACAATCATGGTGTCTTTTTCCCCGCCCCACCTGTCTTCTCATATAGACAGGGATATACAGCGTCCAGCAGAAATATCACCCCTTTTTTCTGAGCTGGTAAACTTTTAAAAAAGTGTTATTTCTGCTGGACCCTGTACATGATGATAACTTGTAGACAACTCAAAGCTTTTGTCTGAAGGATCTATCCAGTATCTCACAGGCATGAGCCTCTGTACTGAGCACTGATATAGACAGCTAAAACGGCTTACCCTAAGCAGACACCCCTGAGAAATCCTAGCACCTTGTACGTCAAAGGGTGCATTCTAGTCCTCCCCTGATCCTTTCCCAGCAGCTAAACTTCTCTCAGTGCAGCATGGGTATAAAAACAGACTTACTCAGGTGCATAATCATTTGGGGCAGACCTGTACCTCTTTTGTGAAGCTGCAGATGAAGAGACTCCAGCGCTCACTATGGCCAACCAAAGACCCAAGGAAGGAGTCAAGACTAAGAACAACAGTCATATTAACTTAAAGGTGGCAGGGCAGGATGTGGTTCTGTGGTGCAGTATAAGATTAAGAGGCATACTCCACTTAGTAAACTAATGAAAGCCTACTGTGAACGACAGGGTTTGTCAATGAGGCAGATCAGATTTTGATTTGATGGGCAGCCAATCAATGAAACAGAGACACCTGCCCAGTTGGAAATGAAGCCTGAAGATACAGTTGCTGTGTTTCAGCAGCAGACAGGAGGCGTCTGCTAAAAAGGGAACCTGTTACCTGACTCCAGAGCTCTGGTTCTCCAAGCCAAGAAGACGTTCTCAGTTAGAAAACAGCAATTTGGTTCCACCACATCCTGTCGACTATTGTGTAGTTTTCTCTATTCTTTCACCCCCCCATTTCCCTATTCCATTATTATACAAAGTGATGTATGTACACAAGCATTTGCTTTTTTCAATGGTAAGTTTTGATCAACATCAAATGGAGATAAAATGGGAAACAATACTGGTTTTGTGAGAACATTGCTTTCTCCATTAGTGGCATGCCTATTCAGCTGTTATCTTTATATTCCAATAAGTTATTTTGCTCCCACTGTTAAAAAACAAAACAAAGCAAAAAAAGCCCATGAACATTCTTGCATACCTTGTTTGAAAGCAGAGTTTTAATGTTTTTTATTTATTACTGTAAAACCAAGGACAATTTTATAACATTTTTGTACATAGCTGTTACATGTAGAGCAATCTGTCTTTAAGTAGGGATAAATTACTCTAAAAGAAATAAATCCTAGCTAGTTTTCCCTTCAAGTCAAGTGTTTTGTTGTCTAAATAAACTTTTTGTTTAAAACAAACAAACAAACAAAAAACCAGATTCACTCACTCGTCACTCAATCTGCTGCCTCTGCCAGGCCAAGCTTGGGGGGAAAGCCCTTAGAGAGCCTCAAAAGCAACTTAAAGCTGACAAATCCCTGAGCTTCAGTTTCTGGGCCAAAAAGAGTTAAGAGATTTGTCAGTTACAGAGTCACAAGAGGCTTCAGAAGTCAGTCAAATCTGCCAGCTCAATGCATTTTGCTTTAAATCGAAAAGATGCCAACCAAAGTTGAATGGCAAAAGAGATTTCCAGGAAGTGGTAAAACTAAGAAGGCAGGAGTGGAAAGATATAGTAATAGTAATCATTCCTACTTCAAACCATCTGACAGCACTTTCACTAGCTATTCTGTCTTCTTTGTCACTATGTCCTCTGAGTGAAATACAAGAGGCAAAATTAGAAGTCAAATAAACAAGCTAGTCCCAGGACATTTGGAGAAAACAGAAAACATCCTGGTCTTCTGGCATCTTCTCCTCAATTATACATGTTATCCATTTGGCAACATGAAGACCACATAACTAAAATATCCCTTGAACCACATTTATGTTTAAGTTTTCATGTACATGAACCTCCTTTAAAATAGTTGAAAAAAGTCAAACGTCCATTTAATTCAATTGAATTCTAGCATGTTAAAAAAAAAAAAAAATTATAGGGATGCCAGGATGGTTCAGAGGGTTGAATGCTCATCTTGCAGCCCCAGGGTCCAAGGATCAAATCCTGGCCCCGGCCCATGTGGACCCATATGCTGAACTGGGATGTGCCTGCAGTTCGGTTCTCACCGGGGCTCCATGTGGGAAGTCCTTGGCCCGGTTCCTGCCCTGCACAGCCCCATGCCCACCTGTGGGATGAAACTATGTTAAAAAAATCAATGACTTGCAACTATAAAGACTTCTCTGGGCCCTTCCCCTTCTCTATGTCTGTCTGTGTCTCTGTCTCTCTGTCAAAAACAATAAAAATAAATCTTAAAAAAAAATTATTATAAGCTACAAATAACTTCATATTTTCTTTGCTCCTTTTTTTTCCCTTTCTAGAACTTTATTGAGGTATACAAGCACACAATAAACACAGAAAGTATATAATGTGATAAGTTTTGATATGTGTATACATCCAGGAAACCATTACCACATTCAAGATAGTCAATATTCTATCACCTCCAAAACGTCCTTTTGCCTTCCATAATCTTTGCCATCTACCCATGCCACCTACCCCCCCCACCCCAGGCAACACCTGATCTGCCATGTCAATATAGAGAAGTTTTTTATTTTCAAAGTCTTATAAAAATGTACTCAAACAACATATACTCTTTGAGCTCTTTCACTTAGCATAATATTATAACTTTTGTATATCCATGTTGTTGTATATATCTATATTTTCTTCCATTTTATTCCTGAATAGCATTTTATATGCCACAATTTGTTTATCCACTCCCCTATTGAAGAATATTCAGTTATTTGCCCGTTTGGGGCTATTACAAATAAAGCTGTTATGAACATTCATGTAAAAGTCTTTGTAATGGACATACTATTTTTTTTTTCTCTTAGGTTAATATCTTAGAGTAAAATGTATGGATCATACATGTATATGGTTAACTTTTTAAGTAACTGGCAAACCTTTCCAAAGTGGCTGTATTACTTTATATTCTCAACAGCATAGTTTGAGAATTTCACTTTCTCCTTAGTCTGGTCAATACTTGGTTAATCTTTTTAATTTTAGTCATTCTAATAGGTATGTACTGTTATCTCTTTGTGGTTTTAATTTGCATTTTCCTAATGTATAACAATATTAAGCATCTATTCATATGGTTATTTGCCATTCATATAGTTTCTTTGGTGAAGTCTGTTTAAATATGTTACACATTTTTTATTAATTGTTAAATTTATTGGGGTGACATTGGTTGGTAAAAATTACATAGATTCCAGGTGTACAATTCTACATTGCATCATCTATGTATTGCATTATGTGTTGCACATTTTTAATTGGGTTCTATTTATATCATTGAGTTTGGAGAGTTTTTTACATATTGAGGATACAATCACTTAGCAGATATATGCTTTGCACATATTTTCTCCAAGTCTGTGGCTTATCTTTTCATGTTCTTAACAGTATCCTTT
>PVKE010046923.1:0-12097 GCA_004027555.1 Craseonycteris thonglongyai | reverse complement strand
TGACTTGTCAAATTGCAGAGAGAAGCAGTCACATATTTCCAAGTCAGTCTTTAACTGAGTTTGCAAGTCTTTTGAAATTGTGTGTATTCTTCTTGTGACTGTGTTATTTGACAACTGTAGGTCTTGTATCGCCGACATAATCTCACGCTTGTTAGAATATTCCTCAAACAAACAATCGGCAGCAGTCAGAAATGCTTCTAACAATTCACCATCCTGGAAAGGTTTTTTCTTCTTTGCGAGCATGTGAGAAATTTTGAAAGAAGCAATGGTTGCCTTTTTAGGTTTTTCCACATGTCTAGTGAAAACAGTCTGTTGAGTAAACTTAATTTTAGTTGATGTATTTTTTCCTTTCTTACTTCAGATTTAAGTGGATAATTCGTATCAAAAGTGGTATGACTTGTCTGAAAGTGACGTTCAACATTATGCTTTTTCCGCACTGCAATACTACTGCCACACAACAGGCAAACACAATTACCTTTTAAATTAATGAAACAATATGATTCCTCCCAGTCTGTGTTAAAATTATAGGCTGGTTTTCTCTTATTTGGTCCACTCATTTTAGGACTAAAAAAATAAAAATAAAAATAGTTATAGAACTACAATATCATGTCAAATTGCCACCATAATAATAGATGACCTACCTCGCTTTTAGTTCATTTAAAATAGAATATATCAAAACACTGTGATCCTAGCTAACCGTCACGACCCGATCAGTCCAGCAACTGCAATCAAAATGGCAACTTCGTGTCTCCTGGTTGGGTGGAGGAGAGTGTAAAGAGTGCAGCGGCTAAACAAGACGCGACATGTACAAAGGCGAAAGCTAGGGAAAAACTTATACATATGATATCGCAAACATACCAACGAATATCATAAACCTGTGTAGATACTCAAACAGTATTTTAAAATTCTAACAAATGTATAAAAATAAATTATAGTTTTACTTAATGTTTATGAAAAACTTCTGATGCAGTCAAACAATGGCGGGCACACACAAATCGGGCGCCCGCGGGCATGGGGTTGGGAATCCCTGTTATAGAGGTTTTATTCATAATTTTGAAAAATTGCAAATAGTTTAAATATCAATTGGTCATTGGATAAATAAAATTGGCATAATTGTACAGTGAAATATTACTCAGCAATAAAGGAACTACCGAAACATTGTAATGTCATGAATGAACGTCACATTCATTGTGGTAAGGGAAAGAAGCCAGGCACAAAAGGCTACATACTGTGTGATTTCATTATGAGACATTGCGGAAAGGCAAGTCTATAGGGCCAAAAAAACAGATTATTGGTCCTGGGAACAGGGGAAGAGGAAGGCGTTGAGTGCAGAAGAGCACGGGGAAAGTTTTGGGCGTGCTGGAACTTCTCTGTATTTTTATTACAATGGTAATTGCACGACTGCATTGTCTAAACTCTCAGGTCTGCACATTAAAAATGTTGAATTTTATTATATATTGCTAATCGTTCAACAACCAAAACCAAACCAACCAGAGGCCATGATGAGAAGATTGATTATAAATAATTAAAAAAAAATAACTTCTGGTAGATTAAAATGTTTTTTCTAAGGTATCAAAGACACTGAAGTTTAGAAATCTGCACAGACTCTTTTTTATTAATCAACCTTCATACAAGTGTAGCAGAGAGAGCTAAGCTGGTCATGCTGCTTTCTTAAACATCTGAAAGCAGGTGTTTTTTGTTTTTTTTTATGCAGTTGAACAAAGGAGGAGCAAGGGCAAGATAGGAAAGAAATTAAATGAAAAGTTTCTTTTAATCTTAATTGTTTGACAGGTATAATTTATGAAATAGAACTATCTTCACTAGACATATTTTATTAAGGTTGTTACCTAAAATATTTTCATAAACTCTGAAATTATAATAACTCTTAAGGATGGGTTGGTTAGCATATGTGAGACTTATTACTGATTTTACCTAGGCATGTTAGGGAGGATTTAACCCCTAAGAAGGAAAGTATAAAAAATTAAATATTTCAAAGCTAAAATTGTGGAAATGCCAAGATATTTCAGCATTTGAGCGCTTGCCTCACAATTGAAAGGTCTGGGTTCAGTTCCCGGCCCTGGTAACTGCTGGGATGGCATGGTGGTGAAGGTTCTCGCTTCCCATTCGGAAGGTCCCCAGTTCAGTTCTCTCCCCACACAGGCCAACCTCCACCTGGGTGGAATGAAACCATGTCAATATTAATGATATACAACTATGGAGACAGCTCTGGACCCTTCCCCCTCCCCTCCCCTCCTCCGCCCTCCCCTCCCCTCCCCTCCCTGTCTCGCCCCCTCCTCCTCTACCAAGCAATAAAATAAATTTCTAAAAGTTAAAATTGTAATGGTAAATAAATATACATTCTAAAGTATAATACATATATATTTTTTAATGCAATACTTTAATGGAAGAATTAGCCTTAAATTCTTCCATTAAAGTAAAGAAAAATGGAGGAAAACAGAGGAAACAAAATTAGCCAAACATAGATCTTATTCAGTCTTTATCATACACAACACAGGTTATAGCTGCTGACTTCAGAGAATAGTCTTGTGTATTACTGCAACTTTATTAATTAATCACTAATACAGTTTTAAAGTTAATAGCCTTGTTTTGTTTTTGAATGAAGGCACAGTTTATTTTATTGCTGCACATGGTCTACAAGATACACTTCTCTAGTCATAATTTACCATTGACTTTCCATTTTCCAAAACATTGGAGATTTTCTATGTCAACTTTCTATTGCCTGAAAAAGATGCCTTAATCAAATTTTATCAAATATCATGTCATATCAAGTCTCATTTATTAGCACATAACTTCCATGTGCCAGTAGCAACCCCCCATTCCCACACAGTCACTATTCTTATTCTTCTCCACACACTTACCACCTGATATGTTAGAATTTGTTTCTTTATGGTCTGTCTCTTCCCACTGGAATGCAAGCTTCACAAGGATAGATTTTGGGTTCAGTTGTACTCCAACACTTAGAAAAGTGCATGGCATACAATAGAGCTTCAAGAAATATTTATTAAATGATTTAATATCAATTCAACTATTTTCTTTTTTTATTGTTAAATTTATTGGGGTGTGGGAAGCCGGGATGGCTCAGTAGGTTAAGCGCTCACTTTGCAGCTCTGGGGACTGAAGATCAAATCCCAGCCCCGGCCCATGCGGACCCATATGCTGAAGTGGGGAGTACCCCCAGTTCAGTTCTCACCAGGGTGAGACCCGGGCCCAGTTCCTGCCCTGTGCAGCCCTGTACCCACCTGTGGAATGAAACTGTGGAAAAACCGATGATGTGCAACTATGGAGACTGTTCTGGGCTCTCCCCCTTCTCTCTGTCTCTGTATCTCTCTCTCTCTGTCAAAAACAATAAAAATAAATGTCTAAATTTATTGGGGTGAATTTGGTTACTAACAATTACTTTGTTTCCAGGTATACAATTCTATATTGTCTGTGCATTGCATTATGTGCTCACCACCCAGAATCAGCTCTCTTTCCATCACCATGTATTTGATGCCCCTCCCGACTCCCCCCCAGCTCTCCCACCCACCTCCCTGATTCAACTATTTTATAATAGTATTTCATAGAGCACATGTGTTAATAAGTACCTGTCAGCACATGAGATAAATTAAATGAAAATGAGCTTAAGCCTCCTGTTCTGAACACATGTATGCTGGAATCTTAATGGGGCACAAATTTTCTGGAATGAAGGGAATACTTGAAGATGGAGTTGAGTAAACTATTGTAGTAAGCATCCATTTTATTTATTTATTTATTAAACATTTATTTTACTGATTTTTGACAGAGACAGAGAGAGAGACAGAAGTGGGAGGGCCCAGAGCAGTCTCCATAGTTGACATTATTTTTCCATATAGTTTCACTCCACAGGCGGGCACAGGGCTGCGCAGGGCAGGAACTGGGCCAGGAGCCTCCCACATAGGTCCTGGCAAGAACTGAACTGGGGGCACACCTCAGTTCAGCATGTGGGTTCGCATGGGCCGGGGCCAGGATTCGATCCTCGGTCCCCGGGGCTTCAAAGCGAGCGCTTAATCCGCTGAGCCATCCCAGCTTTCCTGTCCATTTTAAATACAACTCAATCTTCATAAAATAATACCAGTTTCCCATTAAGTCATCAAAGTAGAATTTTACCTTTACTTCCAAGTCCTACATATTAATTACAATTTTTATGTTGTAATAATGACATGATTTGTGTAAAAAATTTTCTCAAATAAATTAGCATGCTTTGTTTTCATCTATACCTTTTTTTATCCATTTTCAGATGACGTACAGAATATACATAAGGAAGATACATGTTTAAGTCTGAGTATGCCTGTAATTACAGAAGAGGATGAGGAGAATGAAAGTTTCAATGAAAGAGGCACAGGTGAAATTTTGTCAAACTAGTATCAAGGTTTAGAACCTTAAAGAGGGTAATGGCTGGCTGTATGTTATTGTGATGTTTTTATCTTTGGTACATTGGAGAATCTTAGAATTAATCATACCTTAATCAAGACACTTAAAAGTAGTAATTGGTAATCCATCAGTGATAATATGTGTTTAAGAATAATGCCTAATGACCTTTTTTCTCCACTTGGGTAGGTACTGAGTGCTTGTATTTCAAGCACTAAGGTAGGTACAGAGATTTAAAGATATATTACAAGAATTTAAGAACCATTTTATTTTAATCTTAGTGATTGTAGATCTGAGTGCAGTGACTGGCCTATAGTGGACCTAAATAAATATTTGTTGAATGAATCATAACAGTCTGTGCCTCCAAGGACCTCATAGTTTAGTGTGAGAGGAAAACAAGTGAGCACATTATGCTAAAGAGGAACAGGGTGCTATAGAAGCATAAAGAGGACGAAGAATAGGCAATTAAAAGGGAGTAGTTGTTTCTTCAGAAATCTGAATGCTCAGTGATTTGCTTATGGCAGCATAAAACAGTCCTTTACAATCTTGAGGTGAGTTTCAGATTGTAGTTTCTCTTCAGTCTTGCTTACTGGCTTTTACTGTATGTAAGCTATTCACATAAATCCACCTTTATGTCTAGCTGGAAAGCTTGTGATTTTTAAAAATTTGGTTTTTATTAAATTATAATTACATATGCATGTAGTTTAACAATTCAAATAACTTTGTAATACTTATTATAGAAAGCAGTCTTCTAACTCTGGCTCCTATTTCTTACCTCCTACAGACAACTACATTTAACTCTTTAGTAATTATTGTGTTATTTACCTCTGTGTCTCTAAATAACATGTTCATATTGCTATTTCTTCATATTTCAATTCCATTGATTATCTATTGACTTCCGACTGAGAAAGGTGAGGATTTAGTTCTCTTACATTCTTCACTTCCCACCTCAAATGTATGTATGCTTCCTGGCCCCAGGTGAGAGAGAGAGAGAAGTGGGAGGGCCCAGAGCAGTCTCCATAGTTGCACAGCATTAGTTGTGACTTGGTTTTATTCCACACAGGTGGATGTGGGACTGTGCAGGCTAGGAGCTGAACTGGGGCCTCCTGCATGGAAGGCAAGAACCTTAGCTGCTGAGCTTATCTCAGCGGTTACCAGTTGTGTTGCAGTTCAGCAAATGGGTTTGCAGGGCCGCGGTCGGGAATTGAACCCCGGAGCTTGTGACTGCAAGACGAGCGCTCAGTCTCTGAGCTATTTCCGCTTCCCTCCAGATGTAATTATTCTTTTTGTTGTATTTGTATTCAGCATTTACAAAACAGTAGCAGTAGGGCCATGTGATATACCATATGTTTCTGTGTATAAGATGATACTTTTGGGGGGGATGCTGGGTTAGCTTAGTGGTTGGGTACTTGCCTCGCAAATACAAGGTCTGGGGTTTGATTCTGACCCGGCCTGTGCAACCGGTAATCACCAGGATGGCTTGGTGAGGAAGGTTCTTGCCTCCCATACAGGCAGCCCCCTTGTTTGGTGCTGGCTCTGTGTGGCCCCACATCCACCTGTGTGGAATGAAACTGTCACAACTAATGATGTACCACTATGGAGACTGCACTGGGTCCTCACTCCTTTTCTCTGTCTCTCTCTTTTACCTTCTCTTTAAAAAAAAAAAAAAAAAAAAAGATGGCACTTTTGTCTAAAATTGTTAGGCCAAAAATTGGGGGGTTTGTCTTATACATGGGAGTAACTTGTGTATTGATTTTTTAATATTGGGTTAGAATAGTAGGGGTTATTTTATATGTGGGGGCATATTATACATGGAAAAATATGGTACTATGATTCTTACTTAATCTGTATATTTACTGTTTTCCCTAGAAAACAGTTTTGCCTTAATTTAATTTTTCTATGTACTTATCACGGATTTGTTCCCAGATTCTTCCTCAGTTGTGTAAATCTCCTCCTCTTAACGTTTAGACACATTAGGCGTCTTACTAGTTTCATCTTTTTAAATATTTATTTTTATTATTGTTTTTTGATGGAGAAAGAGATAGACAGAGAGAGACCGAGAGAAGGGGTAGGGCCCAGAGCAGTCTCCATAGTCGACAGCATTGGTTTTCCATATAGTTTCACTCCACAGGTGGGCGCGGGGCTGCGCAGGGCAGGAACTGGGCCAGGAGCCTCCTGCAGAGGCTCCGGCAAGAACTGAACTGGGGGCACTCCCCAGTTCAGCATATGGGTCCACACAGGCCGGGACCGGGATTTGATCCTCGGGCTCCAGGGCTGCAAAGTAAGCGCTTAACCTGCTGAGCCATCCCGGCTTCCCCTAGTTTCATCTTTTTAAAGAAGGCTCTTCCAGACCTGTGACCGCTTTCCCTGGACATTTCTCATGGCCTTCAGTACACTGCCCTGGCTGCCGCTCTCCTAGGAATATTTTCTTTTTTTCCCTTTTTTCTTTGCCTTTTCTTGTATATTCCTTTTCCTGTCACTTGCTTTTGTTTTTCATTGGTGGGGAAATTTTTTTCTTTACATCTTTAATAATCTCCATGTTTTTGTCTCTTCTATTCTTTATTTTTTATGGTCAGTAACTATTAGGTTTACAACTATTTATTCATGGACACTTATTTGTGTTTTGTTTCTGGCATCTGCTGTGGTAGCCAAAAAAATGTATGGTGCTAGTGTTTTGGGTTAATTTTCAGGTTTAATTTAAATGAAATTGGAATCTTAGGCACTTTTTCTGCCTCAGCACTGGCCTAGATACCTTCTAGATCCTGCTTACTGGGTCCATGCTAATTATAGGGAGGGCATACCCACATGAAACAACTTTAGAGTAGTTTACTGTTAAGTAGAATTTAGTATGACTAGTGTGTACATTAGTAGGTTTTCAACAGCAATGTCATTTTGTAGGAAAAAATCATATGTGTGTCAGCTCTAAGATTTCTTGTTGGGGCTTTGCTGTGATGACATTCTTATTTAATGCCAATTAAAAATGTATATCATTTAAATGTGTTTTTAACTAAGCATTACTTCTTTTAGACCTGACAGACTTCTTATTTTTATGTCTTTAGAGTTCACTGCACCCAAGAGGAAAAGAAAACACAGAAGAAAGAGCTTGTTGTAGAGTTCTTAAGTTTGAGTTTTCTGACAGAAGAAAAGATTTATGTTTTTGTGTATTGAACAGGAAGATTGCCAGTATTAAAAATAATTCTTCTGGGAAACTAGGTTCTTTCTTTGAAATGGCAATACTTTAACATAGTTCTTGAATAAAAGTATATAAAATTAGAGTAAGAATTTACTCAGAAATTTAATTTTAACGTTTTCTTTTATGAAATCTGAATAAATGGAGATAAAATTTGAATTTAGAATGTTATAGAAATAATCTTGTTATTTGCAGATTATTAATATTTTCTCCAACTCCTTGTGTTATTATACTATGTTAGTACAGTTCTGGTAATATTGTATTTAAAATCTTTTTTTTGAAATATTAATGTTTATTACATGTAAATGGCTATTTTGTATCTACAATCTGGTAATGGGTTTGTTTATGATACTTATTAACTATTTTCTATATTATGTGGTTAAGTGCACAAAAGACTTTGTCTTATTTGCTTTATTTTTAATATCTGAACCTTACATGGTTAGTAACTTATGTGTTTGATAACTTAAGAAGCTCATTTTCTACTGTACAATCAAATATTATTTGGTGCTTGTTTTAAAGCTCCCTTTGGCCTAACATTTACTTATGTATGTGTACATTCTGTTTGTATATGTATAGATATATGCATGCATCTGCCCATCTGCTACATACATATCTTATAATATGATTAGTAAATACATAAGTACAACATTTAAATACTGATTATTTCTAATAAAACCTTTAAGAGTGGTAATATAAATTCCAGAGTGTGTCTGATACAAAACAGTTTGTACTCAGAAAAAAATTCTGTAATTTCCTAAATGTATCTCTCCTAATTTCTTATTTGAGAAATTTAAATGGAGATTGTGCCATATTGTTTGAATTGCTGCTAGTAGCAGACCACCGTCTCCTAATCATGTGGTTGACTCAGCCTGTCTTGCAGTTGATTATACGCCATGCTGTTTTCCAGTGTTGTTTATTCAGGAATTCTGCATATGTCCTGGGAGTGACAATGTGTGATAGCTAATATTCTAAAATCAAACTGATGATGCTAGCCCAAGTAAAACTTTCATTTATTAGAATCTGTGTCATCACATTAGCTACTAAACAAAAATGTTTCCCATAACTCGCTTATGTTGGTATTTCTTTTGGATAAATCTACACATGAATTTTCTTATCCAGTAGTTTGTTTGTGTATATAAAATTTTGATTGTACTAAACAGATGGTTCTGGTAGTAGATGGGACAATTTTCATAATGTTGACATTGGGCAGTGCTTCTGGGATTTAAATATCCTAGGATTGGGCCACTGGGAGGTATGGATTCATCATTGGCCACTTGTATACCAGGTTATTTGCTTGTCTGGTCATTAAAGTTTCTGAACATTTTACAGATGACACAGTGAGTTGCCTTCTGTTTTTTTCATAACAGTACTTACACACAAGGTATCATTTCACTTGTACAATGAAGAAACTACTTCAGGATGGTAAGTGATTTTCCCACACTCACAACATTAGTAGGCGGTGCATTGGGGGTACAACTACAGGGCTCTGGCCTGTAATTTCAGTGTCATTTTATATAAGCCGACAGAAACGGAAATCTAGAGGGACACTTTGATTGCAAGCAATAAAGCCAACTTCAAAATGGCTTCCCTAGGCCACACTGGAAGAATTGTCTAGGGCCACACATAAAATACACTTTAACACTAACAATAGCTGGTGAGCAAAAAAAAATTTCAAAAAAATCTCATAACACTTTAATAAAGTTTATGAATTTGCATTGGTCTGCATTTAAAGCCATCTTGGGTTGCATGCCGCCTGTGAACCACTGGCCAGGGTTGGAAAGGCATAGCTTAAACAATAAGTTTGTTTTATAATCAGTTGAATCTCAGTGTGGGGTGGCTCTGGGTTATATACAAGGAATGGCCGGAAAAAATCCAGCCATAAATGCCTATTTTTCATAACTACATGGTTAGATACTTTCTGACCATCCTCATATGTCTGGGTTATATCAGTTCAGTGATGGGTTAATATATTCAGGTTTGGGTCCTTAGGGAAAGCTTTATATAAGTGTAGGAACTGTTCACCCACCAAGTTCCTAAACATTAGCCAGGGGCCAGCCTTGCAAGCAAGCCTTTCTAAGGGTAGCCATCTCAGGCCTGCTGTGGTATGTCTTTTCTGCACAGGGTGGTTCATTTCATTTTTCACTGTTTCAGCGTTGTGTTGACCTTTGTGTGCATCTCTTGGCTCACTTATGTTGGCATTTCTTTTGGATAAATCTATATATTAATTTGCTTACCAAACAGGTATGTGTGTGTATATATAATTTTGATAATTATTACCAAATTGAACTTCAGAAAGGCTGCCAGTTTACATTCCTACTAACAGTATTTGTGAGGGACTCTCCACACCTCCATTACACTGGTTATCACTTTTATAATTACTGTCAATGGAATATAGCCTGCATCTTAACAACAGAAAATGTAGAAAGATAGATAAAAATATTACTAAAACTGTCCTAAGCAGATATGAGTTGTTACTGATTACATCTAACAGTGCAGTGCTTTCTAGCAAGTTTTTCATGAAAGTATTATGAAGATAGGGTGTGAATCATGTGGTAGATTTGCTTTAAATGTGAAATTGAAACTTTTTGAACAGTTGTGTTTAACAGTGGGTCTTCAGAATTAAAATTTGGTGTCCGTATACTGGTTACCTATTAAATTAAGCTATTTGTATGTCAACTTAATTGTAATGAAATAACTACACCAAGTCGTAAATACATGATTTTAATATTAATATTTACTAAACCAATGGTTTAAATAAGGGATAAAGCATTGTAGCAGTGTTCATAAACAGAAGCTGTATTTTAAACCATACCTCTTTCAGAAATTAATACAGGGTGGCCAAAACGTATGGTTTTTATTTTTTTGTGTGTCTTGGTATGTATGTTTGTACCCATATAATCTGCTTTGATGAATTTCGTTAATTCAGCTGGGCCACCCTGTACATGAAAGTATTGTTCAAAGTTGAGAATTGGAATTATAGTTTTAATGTTATATGCCACGTTTACTTAGAGAATCTAAAACCAAACACCACGAATAAAAGAAGTGAGACCATAAAGAAAATGGAATTTGTATGGATGATTATGAAGGGAATATTTTTCACTTTGAAATTAAAATATTGTAATTTATTTCTTCAGAAGGCAACGACTCTGGAAATGTGCATTTCTGTATGAGAAATTTGATTGTGTTGTCATTGTTTTCTTTTCTGGCACTGTTATGGGTTTATGTTGTAAGCCCACCTAAGATCCCATCTGGGCTGATAACCCCTTTCTCTTAATGCTCAGAGGTTTTCTGTGAACAGCTACATTCAATGTGGGGAGACACGCCCTGTCTCTTTAAGTGCCAATTAAGTGCGTGTTCCCTGAAACAAACACAGTTGTGTTACCGGAGAATGGGCTCCCCCTCGGACTTGTGTCCAGGTCCCTGGCATCCTGAACAAGTAATTGAGCAGGACAACAAAGTATAGAAATGAAAGAAAATTTCTCAGAGAGTAATAGTAGAGAAAGTACACTTCCAAGAGATGGAAGGTGGTCTCAAGCAAGAAGTAGCCCAAAAGGAGGATTACAAGGGGCTGAGCAGTTTTATTGCCCTTTGTTGGGAAAAAGGTAACACCCTTTTGGGTGTGGTGCCTTTGATTGACAGTCCTGATTGGCAGGGGCCTCATTGCATCACTTTTTTTTTAATTGCATAGGCTTTGGTGACTGGTTTATACCAATAGGTACTTTTGTGCTCTAGAACTTACTTGCATTAGTATCTTTCCCTTTTATCTCCTCCTATGGTTGCTTAATCTGGGACAGGGTCTCCTGAGAATAGGGTGGTAACCACCTACCCTGGCAATGCTGGCTCTATGGGATCCCCAAGATCCCCCTATTCTGGCTATCTACTTCACCTTCCTCTTGAGACGTGATCTGGTTATAGGTTATATCTCTACGGGAAGTTGAGGGGCTGAAGGTCTACTTCTGGGTGTGGTCATTGTCCCTCCCAGTTGGGGAGTCACTGAACTCTCACCCTAACTAGACTAAAGGGAGGAAGGGGTCTCAGAATCCACCCAGAAGATCACATTCAGTTCTTTAAATGAGGTTGATTGGAATTCTTGCTAGGTTATGAACGGTTTCCCAGTGGTTCCTAGGCCAAGAGAGAGAGATTTGATTGATACCATTGAAAGTATTAGTTTGTAAAATACCCCAGAACCTTAGACACAGGGTGGCTTTGTGAGGAAAAATTTATCTTAGCCCCTTGAGGTATGTGGTCCTCCCTCTGGCTTAATCAGTTATCCCTGGGGCATTGTTTGCCCTGGAGCTAGTTTCAGGATGACCTGGGAAAAAGATAGCTAATCTACAATAATTGCAATCACCAAGCAGAGGAGGAATTCCAAGTTTCAAAGTAATCAGCTAATACAGTGGGCTGGGGACACACCAGTCTACAGCTCATCTATCCTTGATTGGAAAGAGTGATTAAACTAGAAACTGGAAAGATAGCATAAGGGTTAAGAAGTGGGGGGTT
>PVKE010046922.1:0-12098 GCA_004027555.1 Craseonycteris thonglongyai | reverse complement strand
AGGGCATGGAAAGATGGGGATACATCACAATTTCTCAGACTCAAGGAGACAGAGTCCTGTAATGTAACAGCCATCACCAGTACCAGGAGGGTAATTCTTTTCTGTTCTTAGACCAGCAGGTGAATCCTTCTCCTTCCAAAGAAGGCTTACATTTTTTTTAATCAATAAATTATATTATAGATTAATAATACACTACATTAATATATTCTAAACTGCCTCTGGTTTGTCTCTCCTCTTAAGCACTTTTATCCTCTCCCTGTTCATAATGGCATATTATTGACCCTCCCAAATGAGTCACTCAAAAGAGAATGCTAATATAGTTGTGCAAAAATGTAGCAATGTCTCTCTGGAGGAAAATTTAAGTGTCTGCTACAGCTACACACAATATTGATGAATCTCAGAAATATAATGTTAGACAAAGGAGCCAGACATAAAAGACAGCATATTGTATATGGTTCCATTCATATGAGGAACAATAGCATGCAAAAGTAATTGACGGTGTAAGAAGAAATCAGGAGACTGGTCATCCTTGGAAGGTGGGAGAGGGTGTAATAATTAGGAGTGGGCACAAGGGGGCTTCTGACGTATAGGTAATATTCTGTGTGCTAGTTAACATGGGTGTGTTCAGTCCCTGAAATTCATTGAATTGTACACTTATATGTATATTATAAAATATTTCATTTAAAAGTTTAAAAATGAACCTATATTTTATTTCTGTACTCAATTCCTCTCCAAAAGAATTGTTTTTGGGTTTTTGTTTTTTTTTAATAAGAAGCTCCCTTAAAAAAAAGCTAATAGAATGCTTTACAAAAAAACTCTCTCCTATGTTTAGTTCTACAAAAAATTCTTTCCTATATAAAGTCCTCAGACTCAACCCTACCTGGGATTCATAGAGCTGACTTAGAAGCTTTACTGCACAAATATCTAATTTTAGTTCTGGAAGGAGTATCAGAGCAGTTTACTTCTGGAAAGGAACTCAGAATTCATCTAGCTTCAAACGCACATTCTAAAAATGAAGACAGAGGCCCAACATGCTCCAGAGGATAGGTCGAGGTCATTTAGCTCTTTGGTGGGATTCCTACTCTCTCTATGGAGCACAATGCTGGCCTCCTGAGAATTTGTCTGCTTAAAAATAAACTGTTTTGAGCCCATCAGGTGAAAAACAAATTAATAAATTCAAAATGCTATTATGCAATTTCAAAATTTCTACAAACTCATTCTTGAGTTTTTCCAACTCCTAGGGTAGGACCTAAGTGGTATATAAGATATGGTCAGTTAAATTAGTCATGGTACACAATGACTAGTTATTATGGGCTATGACTTGGGTCTCTTTTTTTTTTAAATATATATTTTTTTATTTTTTTATTTAGACAGAGGAGAGAGAGAGAGATACAGAGACAGAGAGAGAACTAAACTAGGGGAGCTCCCAGTTCAGCATATGGTTCCGCACGGGCCGGGGCCAGGATTCGATCCTTGGTCCCCCGCGCTGCAAAGTGAGCGCCTAACCCACTGAGCCATCCCGGCTTCCCCTGACTTGGGTCTCTGATCAAACAAAACTATGCCTTTCACTGAACAGAGCTTGTATTCAATTCCCAAATGAGGGCCAGAAAGGCCACAATGAAGGGTGATTCCAGCAATCATCCTGAAAAGAATATGGATCAAAAAGAACTTAGTACAGACCTGGCATCACTAAAAAGACTACTTTCAGTTGTTAAACCTGGAATATATTTCCTCAAGGCTGAATATATATTTCCTAATAGGAGAAGTTTTATGGTATTAAATAATATAGCTCCTATTATCTTCTGCATAAACTAGAGAACATCTTGTTAGGTAGGTCATAAGGTCTTTAGGATCTTTGATCAAAGAGGGAAATCTGTGGATTATGAAACCCTTACTCATTATATGTAAAACATTTTTTATCTTTTTCATCTGGAACTTTTCTTCATCTTCTAGTGCATATTGGGTTAGCTCAGTACTATCTAGGTCATCAATAAAGATAATTTAAATAGTCACTGGTTCTTAAATTTTCAAGCTGCTAAGGATGGCTGGTGAGAAATGATCAATTATAGAGAAAACCATCTGTTGCATTTAAACAGTAATATCTAGACCTGGACACTAGACAACCTATCATTAAAGATTATACCAGATTCATGTTGGTCCAGGGACCCCTTTTATGGTGTGGACTCTGATGGAGACGGCAACCCCTTAGGGGTATACAATGCAAATGCTGCATGACTGTATACCATGGCCCTGCGTGTACTACTACAAGAAATTGTTCTAGATCTCTTAAGTTTCATTAATTGAATTATTAATTATTCTCTTCAAAAATAGAAGATGGCAAATTTAAACACACATACAAATCAATGATTCATTCAATATTAATGGACTGAATGATTCAATTAAAAGGCAAAGATTATCAAACTGGAAAAAAAATACAGAATCCAACTAGTATATGCTATTTACAAGGACACAACTAGTATCACTCATATTTTTAAAAATCTGTATCAGTGTAACCTTGAATGGCAATAAATGATAAATCTATCTTTATCTAAATATAGAGTAATTAAAGAGTAAGATTAAAGGGAGAAAATAGCTTGATACCACTGTAGGGCTGGTCCTGGTGAGAGTTATTCTTTGTTATCTCTGGTTAACTGACATAATTTGATTACACTATGGCTGCTATGATTAATGCAACAATCAATATTTTTTACTTGAGTAACAAAAGGTATGATAATAGTTTCCTAAGTCTTCTAGAAAGCTTTATGCCTTTTTTTTTCTTTTTTTTTTTACATTGAGTCCTAAGTGTTGGCTAAGAAGACTACCACAAGGGGAAATGAAAAAGGGAGGTACTGAAGAGGTTCTCAGTGAAGATAAAGCAAGAATTAAAAGATGATAAAGCAATTGACTTAGATTTTTCAACTGCCAAAGAAGTCAGAGAAACTCAGGGTTGTTTTAGGGTTTTATTAGAGTCTCTGGTTATATGCTTAACTACTTTTAAAAAAGAACCAGGAAACTTAGTAAAGCACAATTAAATTTTGATTGAACTCTTAAGACCCTGATACAGCAAATATCTCAGAAAAAAAATGTCTTCAGTATTCCAGGAATATGTTGGGTTAGATTATTTAGACCAAACCTTCTGCTAAAGACAGTCAAATGTTAATAAGCATTTTCTTAAACATATCAAAGAGCTGACAAGATAGAAAAGAATCCCTAGGCCAAAGGTAAAGCCAAAGCAGAAACTGAAAGAAGTAACATATGCAAAGGAGCCACTTTTGCCTGAGGGCATGGGCCTATGAGGCAAACTTGAGCTCCAGATATGAAATACAAAAGAAAAGTTCAAAGAGATGGAGAAAAGAAACATGCAGTCTAACATACACTTAAATACAACTTAAAGAGGCCAGGATGGGACAGTCAGTGTTTGAAATGACAGTAACTCCAAACTGGTGAAAAACACCTATCCGCAGATTCAAGAAGCCCCAAGAATCTCTACAATAAATAAAAAGATATCTACACTTAGACACTAAATGATGAAATTGAAGAAAACCAAAGGCAAAGAGAAAATACTGAAAGTAGCCAGAAAAAAACAAGACAGTTAGTTAATCTTCAAAGGAGCAGATGTAAGACTGGCAGTTCTTCTCAGAAGCAACAATGGAAGCCCCCCCCCCCCCAAAAAAAATAGATAAAAAATGTGATACTGTTCACTATCTATAATAAATCCTAAAAGATATATTCAGGCAAAATATATAAGATCTGAGATGCAACAAAGAATGAAAAACAAAAAGTGGTTAGCATGTGACCAGACCCATTCTAACATTTGTAATATATAGGTCAAGAGTTTCAAAGGATGTCCAGTTTGCTCTTATCCTTCCACTAAGGCTCCATCTCAAACTATAAGAGGTTTTGTGCACACATATGGACACCTCAACCTGCATATCCCAAAACCCCCTCTCTCCAGCAAGTAGCCACCCCTTGGTCATCCTTTAGGTCTGAAGGTATGTACACCTGGAAGCCTGGCTTGCCATGAGGAACAGGTCTGTGTATGTCCTGGAAATTGCACAGAATGCTTGGATAGGGAATCCCATGGTCTTGGGTACCAGAGCATGATCTAGAAGCAAGGGTGAGGAAAGGAGGGTGGCAGGCTCCAGGTGGGAATATCTTCTTTATGTCACAGACTTGCCCTTCGGAGAGCGGTATGACTAGGGAAGGGCCAGACAGAGGAACTCTAAAGCATGAGACACAGGTCAGAGGCCCCAGTTGCTCAGAGCTAAGGGTGGTAATACATATTAGTAAATGCAAATGAACTGACTATATAAAGCATTCATAATGTCTTGCAGGGATAAGTGAAACATAATAGAATAAAAATATGACAACTGTATTGCATCTACATATATATAATATATATCAATTAGGAAATGAAAAATATAAAATTAAAAAATTAAAGTTTTCCAAGGTCCTTGTATTATCCTAGAGAAGGCTAAAGGTATTGATTATATTTAGATATTAAAAAGTTCAGTAAAAAAAAAGTTTAGTAAACATTGTAATTTTTATAGTAGTTACTAGTAAATAGAAGTATATAACTTCCTAACTAGTTGGAGGACAGGAGGGATGGTTTTTAGAATATTCAATCAATTTGAAAGAAGGCAAGAAAGGGAAGAAAAAAAAAACCAGAATGGTTAGGAAATATAGGGGGATAGTAAATTTAAACACATGCAAATCAATGATTCATTAACTATAAATGGACAACGTGGGAAAGCTGGGATGGCTCAGCGGGTAAAGCGCTCACTTTGAAGCCCCAAGGACCAAGGATCGAATCCGGGCCCGGCCCATGAGGACCCACATGCTGAATTGGGGTGTGACCCCAGTTCAGTTCTTGCTGGGGCCTATGTGGGAGGTTCCCGGCCCAGTTCCTGCCCTGCGCAGCCCTGTGCCTGCCTGTGGAGTGAAACTATATGGAAAACTAATGTCAACTATGGAGACTGTTCTGGGCCCTCCCCCTTCTCTCTGTCTCTCTCTGTCTCTGTTTCTTTCTCTCTGTCAAAAATCAATAAAATAAATCTTTTAAATAAATAAATAAATAAATAAATGGGCTACGTGATTCAATTAAAAGGCAAAGATTATCAAAGTGGAAAAAAATACAGAATCCAACTAGTATATGCTATTTACATGGACACTACTAGAATATAATGATTGAAAAGTTTGGAAAATAAAAGGATGGAAAAGATGTGAAATGCAAATACTAATCAAAAGAAAATTAATGTTTATACTAATGTCAGACAAATTATACTTTAAAGCAAAAAGAATTACCTTGAAATAAAACGATTCATTCATAAAAGGTTCCATTCAGTAGGAAGGCTGAACAAATTTACATGTGAGTGCAATGAATAATACATTCTCAAAATACACAAAGCAGTATTTTTGACAGGATACAAAGGGAAATAGAACAAATTCACAATCATATTGAGATATTCACACCTCTGTATCAGCAATAGGTAAAATGCCAATAAGAAAGCCACTAAGGATATAGAATATTTGAATAGCACATTTAACCATCTTGACTTAAAGACCAACTATAAACTCTCTAATCAATAACTACAGAGTACATAATCTTTTCAAGTGCACATAGAATATTCATGGGAAGCCGGGATGGCTCAGTGGGTTAAGCGCTCATTTTGCAACCCCGGGGACTGAGGATCGAATCCCAGCCCCAGCCCATACAGACCCATATGCTGAACTGGGGAGTGCCCCCAGTTCAGTTCTCACTGGGTGAGACCCCAGCCCATTTCCTGCCCTGTGCAGCCCCGCACCCATCTGTGGAATGGAACTATGTGGAAAAAACAGTGATGTGAAACTATGGAGACTGTTCTGGGCCCTCCCACTTCTCTGTCTCTGTCTCTGTCTCTGTCTCTGTATCTCTCTCTCTCCATCAAAAAAAATAATAAATAAAATAAATAATAAATAAATAAATAATAGAATATTAATGAAAACCAACCAGGCCAAGAGGAAGTCTCAGAAACATTTTGCAGAATTGGAAAAAGCAAAGGAGAATATTCTCTGACTACAATTAAGCTGTGATAACAGAAAGTTAAATTATTATTTAACATATCACTTATGGATACAAGAAATCATAACATACATTAGAAAATATTTGACTTGATCAATAAAAACACCATATATCAAGACATCTGGGTAGAGCTAAAGATATTTAGAGTGAAAATTATATTTTAAATGTACATATTAGAAAAATAGAATTATTTAAAATTAACTTCTCAAGAAGTTTAGGGGGAGGGGGAGCAACAAAATAAACCTAAAAAGGAGAAGAAAGGAAATACTAAAAATAAAAGCATAAAATAATGATATAGAAAAATATATAAAACAAAAATTATTAACAAAGCCAAGGTTGTTCTTTGTAAAGACAATTCTGGCGAAATTAAGGGGGGTGGGGGCAGGAAAGAAAGTAAGGAAAAAGGAGGAGAAAGAGAGAGTATAAACAAATAACCACTAGAAGAAATTTAAAAAGCAACATAACTGAAGATACTATAATCAAAGAAGATAAAAGGATCTTAGTGACAACTTCATTTATTAATTTTGAAAATCTAGATAGAAATGAGCAAATTCTTAGAAAAAAATATAACTTACCAAGAAGGAATCTAGGAGAAATAATAAACCTGAACAGATATATAACCGTTAAAAGTCTTAAAAATTTTCCCACAAAGAAAACTCCAGGCCGAGACATATTCTTTGGTGATTCTATCAAATACTTAAAGAACAGGAATTCCAATTGCACAGCAACTCAAAAGAATAGAGGAAGAGAGTATAGCCTAACTCATTTTTATCAGGCTAGCATAACCCTGGTGCCAAAATCTGACAAGAGAAGTCCTCACATTTTTACCCATTTTATAAATCAAATGAGACTACAGAATTCTATGGAATGCTCACAAAAATGTCTAGCAGCAATCTCAAATCTTGTAAATTGGGGTGATGTGGATAAATATAGGACAAAAGGAACCATTTTGTATTTCAGCAACAAAATTCTTTGAAGATAAAGCCACCCAAAACTAAGCCAGCAATACTGTAGTAAAAGACACAGCATCCCATATGCAAACGAACAAACAAACAAACAAAAAACACCCGAAAAAAACATGTCCTAAAGATGACAGAAACTGGGTTAACTGGTAAGTGCTGAATAGGAATTCCCAAACAGCAGTTCTATGCCATTTGTCATAGCACAAAGTAGAGTCAGTGGTGACCTAGACAGCATGATTGTAATATGAAACGTTCATGTCTCTAGAAGCAAATGGAAGGAAAATTATTTGTTTGGTCTTTACATTGCAAAATTATTTTCTTTTTTTTTTTTTATCTTTTCACATTTATAGAGAGAAATTATCTTTTTGTCTTCAGTGCATAGTTATTTCTATTTTACTTTTTGACAGATAGAGAGAGAGACAGAGACAGTTAGAGAACCGAACTGTGGGAACTCCCCAGTTCAGCACGTGGGTCCTGCCTGGGCCGGAGCCGGGACTCGATCCTCGGTCCTCGTGGCCTCAAAGCGAGCGCTCAACCCGCTGAGCCGTCCCGGCTTTCCCCGCAAAATGATTTTCTTAATAAGCATTAAGTGCTTTATGATGCAGAAAAAAGAAGCTTTACTCAATAAAACAAGTGAATCAATATCAGATTGCAAGATTAGGAATAAATTATGCACTGAAAGTAAAGAAATACTCATAAAACATGATGAACGGTGTTAAATTTTGACTCCCTGAATCATCTCCCAATTTCTCCACTGTCCTACCTGCAATCTACCACTTGATTACCCATGTGTGAATTACCCAAAGCAAAATGACAGTCTATTTTATCTGTCTCTAGGTTCCTCCCCCAATGCTCATATAATAGTAAATACAGAGGGTGCCAAAAAAGATGTATAAACATTTTAAGAAAGGAAAAATTTCATTAAAGTTCTAATATTCAATATATACTGATAACAAAAGATGAATACAAGTCGCATTTGACTTCTCCAATTACAAGAGGTGCTCAAAGTGGTTACTATCAGCATCCATACACTTCTGATTATGATGAACTACTGCTTGAGTAACATTGACCAAGGTGTTCACTTGTATCACTGTGCATGCTGTTTCAATTTACCATGTATCTCAAACTTATCAGGAGCATGTGCAACTGTTACGCATGTGGGAAGTTCTGTTGCATACTCATGCCTCCATTGTCATACTTCCACAATGTTCTCAAATTTAAAATACCACTTCACAATGGTCTTGTGCTCTTTGAACAACTGTGCTTCCACCATTTTCTTTGACTGTCCTGCCTGTCACATGGTGATGCTACTATTTGATTAACATTATCTTTTGAGCAAATGTCATACTTCCCATTTGCTACCATAATTCAATTCAACTTTGAAAAGTAATACATAGATAACATCTCTTAAAATGTGTATACATTTTTTGGCACCTCCAGTATGTTCAACAAAAGTATTAAAAAATATGTTCAACAACACAAACAAGCAGAATAGCACAGGGTACAAGAGCATGCAAGGTAGAGCCATCTGTCTGACTTCAAATCCAAGCTCCACCACTTACAGTATAACCTTGGCCTGTTCCTCAACCTCTCTGGACTTAAATTCTTCATCTGAAAAAATGGAGGTAATGATTGGATCTACCTCATAGTGTTCCTGTAGGGATGAAATGAGGTAATATAATGAAAGTCTTAGTATAGTCAAGAAGTGTTAGCTATTATTACAAGCATACTTAGAAGACAAGTTTATAGTATACTCCAATGCTAAATGTAAATAGATTTTGGGATTATTTTCTGCATTCATTCATCTAGTTTATATATATTTATTGAGGTTCTGCAAGGTACTATGCCATGGACTCAAGATTCAACAAACAAGATAAGCATCTTTCCTACCTTCAAGAGTTTACAGCCATTACTTAGATTCATTGGTCATTGGTGTGGCCAAGTAAATAGTGATTTTTTTTTTAACTTAAAAGGCATTTTCTCTTTATGGGCCATGAGACTCAACTTGGCCTAAAAACAAAATGAGGCACCAAAACACAATATCCTCTCCTACATAGATTGGGTTTCCGCTGCACCCCAACTCCCACAGCATCCTACTTCATCCACAGTAGGCACTCAAAAAAGATTTTTAAATTGATTTGGTCTGGAATCTGTTGCTGCATAATAATTCTATAAATATGTAGAGAAGAGAAATAAGAGACTCTCCTTAAAAGCATCTTCAAGGTCTTGATCTGTCCATTCCTGCCCCATCTTCAAGGGGATGGGGCAGAAACATATGGTTTGTATCATCAGGAGATCATATTTGAGAGCAAGTAAGGTACTCAGGAAAGTGGACTGCCCACCAATATTCTGTGCTCTTTCTTGCTTTTGTCATTACACCATGCCAATTCCTGCTTCAAGTTTCAGCTTAGCCATTTACTAGATGGGTAACCCTGCTCAAGTATTTTAACCTTGTCTATAACAGTAATTCATTAGCATTTACTATAATAACCATGTGTTTTTATCATCTAAATTATAGTAGGATAATTATAATCTATAATAATTATAAAAATATTTGCATTGGTTATAAGATTTCTATTATTTATACCAGTGAAGTCCCAGAAATAACCACTATTTTTGAGTCTCAAAGGAAACAGGAAATGTAAGTCAGTAGTGACTTCAGAATTTCTATGTAGAAGGGGTGGGAGCAGAAATCTTGTTGGGAGGAGCCTTTGAAAGCTGCATGTGCACAGCACTTTACATAAGAGAGAGAACACTTCAATGGTCTATTTCAAAATAAGAGAAGAGCTGTTGGAGGATAAGGAAGCCAATCCAGAGAGAAGGAAAGGGGAAATAGTGAAACTAAATCCCAAATAATTCTATGTAAATAATCATTCTCCTTCCCCAGATTTTACTGCACCATGTTATTTCAAAATCTGTACCCATTACTCAAAGTTATTTAAAAACAGTTGGATTACAGAGAAGAAATTGGGTCAGCAATAGACTCCCCAAGGAAAAGAAAATGTCTGAAGAAAAGAAGGATCCAAGTGGGTGAAAGTGAGGAGTTAAAAACAAAACAACCAAAAATACTGCAGTTAAAGGGATGGGAATTTGGAATGAAGGGGATAATTAAAAAAAAAACAACACCCCGCCAAACATTTATTATTTCTACATTATTGCTCAGAAATAGCTTCACTCACCTGACAGGTAGTTCAGAAGAAAAGATTGTAGAAACTGCACAAATCTAAAAATGAAAAAGAAGAGAGAATTAGATCAATGGGAAGTGGACCCTCTTGGCACCATAATGCTTCAATATGGCAGTCAGCCCATTGGGCAGAGGCCCTACAGACCCCCTGCTGTATACCAAGGCTTGAGCTTGGCAGCAAAGTTACAAAAGAAATGGAGGATGCAAACCTTGCTCTTAAGGAACACATTATAAACTAGAAAACAAGCCAAAGGCAGTCTAGGGACTGATTGTGCTAATGCTTTAGTAGCATTTTACCACTCAGTCTCAGGCTTCATTAACAGCATCATAGGGACACTGGAAAATGAAGTGATTGGATCTGGGGAGGGATGGTCCCTTCTAAATACCATGTCTCATTAGATATTTGTTTATGTTTTTGTGACTTAACTTCCCTAGGACCCAAACTGCTTGGTTTTCAGGACTGGGTCATATATGTCTCTTGTGCTTCCAAAGCCAGAGGCAGAATTCTTTTTCCATAGAGGGGCTAAATAAATATCTGTTGATTGTTAAGTTTCATTTAGAGTTGAAAGAGGAGGCAGGGGCACTGGCAATGACAAGAGTGAAGGACAAGGTAGATGCACACTGGGGAAAGGAAATAATGTGCCCACCCAGGGCAGAGAGCATTGTTGAGAACATGACTGTATCTTTCAGAATATTCCATCAGAGGGAAGCCGGGGTGGCTCAGTGCGTTAAGCGCTCACTTTGCAGCGCCGGGGACCGAGGATCAAATCCTGGCCCCGGCCCGTGCGGACCCATATGCTGAACTGGGAGCTCCCCCAGTTCAGTTCTTTCTCTCTCTCTCTCTCTCTCTCTCTCTCTCTCTCTCTCTCTGTCAAAAACAATAAAATAAATAAATAAATAAATAAATCTAAAAAAAAAAGAATATTTCATCATGCTTTACTTAAAAATAGCTATTAGCTCAAAAATGACAGTCACTTCACAGAGTGGGATCCTCTCGTGTGAAATAGAGACATAATGATTTTCTAATCAAGCTATGCAAAAAGAAACAATCATTAGGTTGATCTTGGAACTAACTGACTTGCCTCCAGTCAATAGACTGTTATGACAGAGGTTCAGTGCTCAAGGAAGAATTCAGAATATGAATTTAAAGAAGAAATAAGGAGTCATGATAAATTTCTATTGATCACAATGTATTCTTTAAGAGTCAAAAAGAAAAGGGAGTAGTTCTTAGTAAGTGAAAGCCCAATATGTCAGAGAAACTTCATTAAACAAAGTTTAAAGAAGACAAAAATGAAGGCCAAGCACTTCAAGCACTTTGTCCAGTCCTAGTATGAACAAATTACAAACACATGTTCCAATGCTCAGTGTGGAATGAATGCAGGATTAACAACTGAAAAACATTAAAATAATCAAAGAAACAAATCAATTGTGACTTGAGTACGGAAATAATTTCACTTCACATTTGTGTAAATAAGGATTTTCTACATAGGGATTTTTGATGAAATTTCACAACTCAACCTCATTGCCTCTTCCAAAACCTTATTGATAACTACAGAAAAGCACACTTAATGGTTCCCGGCAATCCAGTTTATTAATAAACAACATGAGGCTCTCTTTGCTCTTTTGGAATACTTTCAGGTAGAAAATCAGGGCAAGCAACAGTGAAATGCTTTGCCCGCTGGATGAAAAAATTAAAAAGCCTAATAATACCCAAAGCTGGAGAGCATGTGGGGAAATAGACACTTGCATACACGGTTGGTAAAAATGTAAACTTTGAGAGAATAGTATAGCTATGTTTTGAAATTTTAAATGTGCGTACCTTTTGATTCAGAATTATAATTCCAGGGATTGTCCTGACAGAAATATTGACATTTTTGTATAAACACAAAAA
>PVKE010046921.1:0-12044 GCA_004027555.1 Craseonycteris thonglongyai | reverse complement strand
TGTGTTTGTGTGTGTTGCATAGGGAATCCTTTGTTGAATTATAGTTGTTCTATCTGTTGTAACTTCCTGGGGAGTTTTCCAGGAGTGCCTTGCATGCCACTATTTTCAACACCCCTCCACCCCCAACTCAAACCAAACTCTTAATGACAACAAAAACTACACGATGATGAAAAAAAATTCTTCAATTTCTTCTGAGAAAAAATAACCAACCATGAATTCTGTATCCAGCTAAACTAGACATTAAACATCAACACTGACATAAGACATTTTTCAGAAGTTTGAGGTCTGAAAATATTGTGTCTGTACTCTTTTTCAGTAAGTTATTGAAGGACATATTTCAGGAAGCTGAGTATAAACCCAAAAGAAGATAACATGTGATCCAACAAGAGGGAAATATAACTCAGGAAAGAAGTAAAAATAATTACCATGATGATAGATAAGGAAAATTTCTAGGGATGCATAAATCTCTAGACAGGAAGTCTAGAGAATAATCAATTCGGACTAGTATGAGACTGTGGAGGAATCATGGATGGATATCTTTTAAAAAAAAAAGGGTAAAAGGAAAGGAGAAATTAGCAACAAATGAAAGCAATGAAGAAATATGATAGAATAACTGATGTGCCTGAATATACTTAGAAAATTACAACTTCTAGGTGAGTTTGGGAATGACAAGAAATGAAAATATAAGTTGTGCAAGGCCAGAAAGTTTTATGTTTTGGGTACTGTTTATATGCCCCAAAGTCTAGAATGTGCCAAGCACCTGGTAGGAAACTTCATAAATATTTGAATGAATTAATGAATGAATGAGTCCATAGAAAATAAGACATTTTTAAACATTAGAGAAAACAGTTTATTACATAAAAACTAAATTTAATAATCACACAATACATGGCTCAGCTGTGTATGAAATATCTACAATCTTATGGTAAGCATAGTGTGATCTAGCTATATGCTGAGAGAACAGAAAGAGAAAAATAGAATGTGTATCAATATGTATGTGAGAGAAAGTAGCAGATGGGAAGAGGAAGAAGAAAAAAAATAGAAGGAGAAAAAAGATAAAAGACAGCAAATATGGTTATTTGTGAGAGTTAAATTCTCTTTCATAGCAGAAAGTCCATACTTAATGCCTATATACATCTGTTATTCAGAAATATGGACACCTTATAAAATACTAGAAGAAACACACAAAAGAGGACACACTAAAAGGTCAAAATTTCTTGTCTCTAAAGAGCGAAAACTGGGGACAGGAGAAATAGGAAGTAGTTTAAATGGTATACATCTTGTTTTGCAACATAAAGTTCTAGGGATTGACTGGTTGGAAAACAAAGTGAACTATACACCAAAAATGGCTGAGATGTTAAATTTTATGTTATATGCATTTTACCACAATTAAAAAGCTAAATTATGGCAAAATTGTGCTATAATTAGGATTATTTGGTTCTGCTTCTGAAAATTCTTGAGTAGTTCCTTATAAAATCTAATCTTCTACAGGCAACAGTTATAAACTCTGGGAACAAACAAACAAACAAACAAAACACTTGTAGCACATAAAAGTGGCTAAGAGCAAGCAAAAACAAGATGAAAGATCAGCATTTGATAAAAGATAGTATCATTAAGAGTTCCCAATTCTAAAAGCCAATTTAGTGGCTTTTAGCTGAAGGACCTACTTAAAGTATAAGAGAACAGTGTCTGTACAGACTAAAGCAACTGAAAAGGGGAAAATCCTAGAGAGGAAAGAGTAAAAGAATCAAATTATATGTAATGACCCTGCCAGTTCTGGCTGACTCCTATACTGACATGTACAGAGCAGATTCAAGAATCCCGATAAAGTTAAAATAACTCAGCAATGATTTCCCACTGCTACTTACTCAAGGGAGATAGTTTGAAATTTGAATTCAGTCAAGTTAACTACCTGCTAGTAAAAAATAAATAAATAACATTGTTCAGAGGAATAAAGTTGAATACTAGAGTCATTCACGATGACTAGAAAACAATCCAAAATTACTAACATACAAAGAAACAAGAGAACAAGACCAATACTCAAGAGAAAAGTTAATCAATTGAAACAAGCCCCCCAAATGACCCAGATGTTAATTAGCAAACACGTATTTTTAAAAATATTCCTGTAATGAATAAAATAGGAAACTTCAGCAAAAAAAACCCTGACATTATAACAAAGATCCAAATGGAAATTTAAAGCCCCCAAAACCCAATGTCTGAAATTTTTAAAAATCACTATAAATAACATGAGAGTTGATAAACTTGAGGATAGATGACTAGAAATTACTCAATATTAAAAGTAAAGAAAAAGATTTTTTTTAATTAGCAGAGAGTCAGAGTCCTGCAATACAATATTTAATGGTCTAATATAAGTAAATGTAGTCCCAAAATGAGAGGTGGAAAAAAATAGGGAAAAAATAATGACCAAAAATTCTTCAAATTTCATGAAAACAGAATTCTTAAACATGGCTCTAGGAATATAAATTAATTTAAGTTTTATATTAAAGCAACTTGTTAATATGAATCAAGAATTTAAAAAAAATTCATATATACTATGAGCTAGCAGTACACTTATACGAATCTATACCAAGGAAGGAGATAAAAAGTCAATAATTTATCTATAGAAATAAACTTCAAAGCATAATTTATAATGGCAAAGTCCTGTATTATCCAACAACAGGCTTATAGATAAATACTGAATAATAGATGTCACACAATAAATATTTGTTGAGTGAATTAAATTGTTTTCATAAAAATTTAATGACATCATTTGACAATGATAAAAGCAAATAAAATATTGTGTAAACACAGTATGTATTACTCAATATAGAACATACAAGCATATAATTATAAAAGGGGAAAAGTGTTCAAAATATTGTCTTTGAATGGAAGAATATGTATAATTTTTATTTTCTTCTTTATACTTTTATATGTTTTGAAACTTTATAATGAAAATGTATTTATTCACATGATCAGGAAACTAGATTCACCAATAGGGAGTTATAAATATATACCAAACATATTCTTAATATCTGTATCCTACATATTCTTGCCTTGACCCACCACTCAAGTTTACCTTAGTCCAGAGTCATTTCCATTCATATCCAGGTTGAGCTCTTGGGGCTTAGTAAGCTCTTTATCAGTAACCATTTCTCTTGACTTAAATATAGCTTGAGTTCTTAACCTGTAAAAATAAATTTAGAAAATGTCTAATGTTGCAGAATCTAAGAAACTGAGAGGAACCTGCTTGAAAGATCATTCTGTTCCAGCTAGACCCACAGCAAGTATTTTCAAATTAAAACTCAATCTGTAGAAAATTAATGGGTACTTTCTAAATACATATAAACACAAACCAGTTTCACAAGAATTTAAATTTACTTATAGAGAAGTAGGGGAAGACTGAGTTAGTTAAAATATCATTTAAAATCATTGTAGATGCTTTAGGAGCACTTCGTATCTCCTCTCTGGAAATTTAAACCTTTTCCCTATCCATTGCATGAGAGTCCAAATGGAAATTCTAGTAACACTAAGTACAACTGACCTTGCCCAACATACCTACAGGTGGCACTTCTCATATTGACAATTTTAAAAGCTGGGTCTACATTTACAAACCAACATTTTATATCTGGGTAACAGAAAAATTCCCCTAAAAAAACTGGAAGAAATTCTACCCATAAATGTTAACTTAGCTCCACCCTCAATGTATTGAGGAAGGAAAGCGATTTAAGAACTTAGCAGGAAGTTTTTCTACCAGGAGTCTAGATGGCAATTATTCAATGGCATCAAATACATGACTCTTACTGTCCATTCTCTCGGCTTTTTAAAGAAATGCTCTCTGGTTCATGTTTAGAAATGAAATTCATAAAACTATATTCTGAACTATCAAATAAAACCATGAAAAGGTAAAAATATTGTTCAATAGTATTATCATTTCCATCACTGTCAAAAGATAATCTACATATAAAACTATGCACAATGATATACAAAGAGAAATGTGTAGATTAATTACCTTCTAGGGACTTAAGAATTTAATAATAATAACATTTGGTAATGACACACAGGTAGGTAGCGAAACACAGAGAACAGAGGTAGCTATGTTTATGTAAGAAAAAACAGCAGACAAATGAAAACTTATAAAAAGAGAAAAAGAACAGGATAAGAAAGGGGTCAATTCATCCAGATGTTATGACAATTGCAAATCTATATGCACCTAACATTGCCATCCCTGAATGAATGCCCTACACATGGATGGCAGGAATGCAAATTGGTATATCCACTATAGAGAACAGTATGGTGGGTCTCAAAATACTAAAAATATAACCACCATATGACCTAGTCACTATGCTCCTAGGTATTTATCCAAAGGAAACAAAATTAGTATCTTGAAAAGATATCTGCACTCCCATGTCTATTACAGCACTATTCACAATAGTAAAGATACAGAAACAACCTAAATGTCTGTCAACAGAAGAGTAAATAAAGATTTGGCACACACACACACAACTATTCAGCAACAAGAAAGAAGTAAATCCTGCCATTTGCAACAACATAGATGAACCTAGGGAATATTATGCTAAGTAAACAATCAAAAATATCAAACTTTGTGAGATATAGTTAAAACAGTGTTGAGAAGAAAATATATAGCACTAAATAATTCCATCAGAAAACAAGAAGTCTCAAATCAATCATCTAAGCTCCTATTTTAAGAAATTAGAAAAAAGAAGAGTCAGATAAGTCTAATGCAAGCATAAGAAAGAAAATTATAAAAAAATGAATGAAATAAACAAATGATGCCAGTATTACTGGATACTAAAACCAAAGATAGTACAAAAAAGAAAACCATACACCAATATCCCTTATTAATATTAATGCAAATATCCATAACAACATTATATGTAGAATTTAGTAATAGATAAAAGTTATTATACAATATGACCTAATGGGATTTATTTTAGAGATATAAGGCTAGGGCAGTATTAATATATTAATCATTGTAATCTACCATAATAGTAGACTAAATAAGAAAAATCCCATGATCATATCAATTGATGCACAAAAGGAATTTGACAAATTCAACAAACATTCAACATAAGAACTATATAATCTACAAGAAAAAACTGATAAATCAAACTTTATCAAAATTAATAAAACTTTGCTTTGTGAAAAATCTTGTCAAGAGATTAAAAAGTGGAGAAGCCAGGATGGCTCAGCAGGTTAAGTGCTTGCTTTGCAGCCCCCAGGGTATGAGGATCAAGTCCAGAGTACAGACACATATACTGAACTGGAGTGTGCTTCTCATGCAGAAGGCCCCCATTTCAGTTCTCACTGGGGTGAGCTTCCCATATGGGAGGCCCCCCGGTTCAGCTCCAGCTCGAGGGGGCATGCATCTCATGTGAGAGGCCCCCAGCCATATTCCCTCTCTGCACAGCCCTCACCAACCTGAATGAAATGAAACTACATCAAAAATTGATGTACAACTACGGAGACTGCTCTGGGCCCTCCCCCTTCTCTCTGTCTCTCTCTCTCTCTTTGTCAAAAACAATAAAATAAATCTTTTTTAAAAAAGGAGAAAGATTAAAAAGCTACAGACTCTGAAAACATACTTGCAATCCCCATATCTGACTGACAAAGGACTTATATGTAGAATATATTAAGAAGTCTCAAAACTGAACAGTAAAAAAACAAACAAACAAAAACTCTGAAACAATCAATCCAATTAGAATATGAACAAGAGATAATATAGAGATAATTTACCTGACAGGGCAAATAAGCAAATGAAAAGATATTTAACACCACTAGCCATTAGAAAAATGTAAATTAAGACTACAATAAAATATAATTATGTACACAAATAAGAGCAAAATAAAAATTTGTCTCAATACCAAATGCCAACAAGGATGTGAAGAAATGATTTTTCATACATTGCTTGTGGGAAACTATTATAAACTAAGTATAGTATAAGATAAACATATGTTTAGTTTCAGAAAACTACATACACTTACTGTATGACCTAGCAATCATATTCCTAGCTTTCAAGTGTAAAAATGAAAGCCTTAGTTCACACAAAAACTTGTATTAAAACCTACATAGCAGCTCTATTTGTAACAGACAAACCAGGAAACAACTATATTGTCCTTCAATAGATGAATGGTTAAACAAATCATAGAATAACCATATCATGGAATATTACTCAGCAACCAAATGTTAATAATATATACAATAGGAGAAGCCAGGATGGCTTAGTAGGTTAAGCGCTCACTTTGCAGCGCCAGGAACCGAGGATCGAATCCCGGCCCTGGCCCTTGCGGACCCATGTGCTGAACTGAGGAGTTCCCCAGTTCAGTTCTCTCTCTGTCTCTGTATCTCTGTATCTCTCTCTCTCTCTCTCTCTCTCTCTCTCTCTCTCTCTCTCTGTCAAACACAATAAAAAATAAATAAATAAATAAAATAATATATACAATAACCTAGATGATTTTTAAGGGCGTTACACTAAGTGAAAAAAACCAAAGCCAAGAGTTCACATATTATATAATTCCATTTTTATAACATTTTCAAAACAATAACATTTTAGAAATAAACAACAGCTCAGTGGTTCTCAGAGGTTAGAGACGGCAGGGGCAGAAGAGGGTGAGCCACCTCTAATGAGGTAGTAAAAGGAAACCTTGGTTCTGTATTTTGATTGTACTAGTAATGGTTATACAAATCTACACATGATAAAATGACAAAGAACTACACGTGTACACATTGTAGCAATGTTAATTAGTAGTTTTGATATGTATTATAATTATGTAAGAAATAACCATTGGGGGATATTAGGTAAAGGGTACACAGGTACATAAGCCCTCTCTAAACTAATTTTGCAAAATCTACAATTATTTCAAAATAAAAAGTTTATAAAAAATTTCTATAAATATGTATACATTTTTGCAATTTATACATACATAAAACTTACTCAAAAGCTATATTTCATAGCTCTTTCATCTAAGGTAGGATGATCAAGAGAACAATTAAGACTTTATTATCATTATGCAGCATTATCTGAATATACAATGGTGTTCAAATGAACATGAGGCCTATTCTAAAGTTATCCACTCTCCCCTGCTAGACTGTGACCTCTTTAAAAACCACCTTCGATTCATTTTCATCCAAGGTAGCTGGAATCATTTCTCACACATCACAGGCATTCAATAAATGTTTGTTGAATAAAGTTCTCAGGAGAGATTGTACATTAACTGGCGGATTAAGCATTTGGGACCATATGCATAAAATTGAAGGAACATTTCAACCATTGCTGACAATCTTGTTTTAAAAGGCTTTGTTTTTACTTACCGGTATTTGAAAAACCTCAAGGTTTCATAAATGAAGAATAGAATTGTCTGATCACAGAAGAAGACCACTTTTAATTCCAAGAAAAGTAAGTGCTGTAGTTACTCACCTCATGCCCAACCATGGGGGATACTTCCAAAACTTCCGATGGATGCCTAAAACCACAGATAGTACTGAACCCTATATATACTACATCTTTTTCCTATACATGCATACTTTACCACTTACAGAGAACACTTTCAGTTTCTCTTTGGCATATCTGAATTGACAGCATCACTACTCTTGTGCTTTGAGGTGATTATTAAGTAAAATAAGGGTTACTTAAATACGAACACTGCAATACCATGACAGTCAACCTGATAACCAAGAAGGCCAGTAAGTGATTAATGGGTAGGGAGCAGATATAGTGTGGATATACCAAACAAAGGAATGATTCATGTCTGGAGTGGGATGGAATGATGTGGCAAGAGACTTCATCAAGTTACCAAGAACAGTGCACAATTTAAAACTTACGAATTGAGGGTCGGAGAAAAATGGCAGCATGAGGGGTGCTCCTGGAAAACTCCCCTGGAGGTTACAGCAAATAAAACAACTATAATTCAACAAAGGATTACCTATGCAATGCACGAACACAACTAAAAGACCCATATGTTGCATCAAAGTACCAGGAGGTGGGCAAAGAGGGACAACAGAGGAGGAAGGTAGGGGGAGTAAAGATACAGGCCACACATGGGTCCCTGCTTCCAACTCTGCAGCTGAGGAAAGTTAGGAGAAATAAGGTTGCAGGTGAGCATTCCAGACCTTACTCAGTCTGTGGGACAGATAAAAAGAGGCTCAGAGGCTGGGGCTGTGAAACACTGCAACCAGACATCACTTTGGTCCCAGGAAACCATGAAATGCTGCAGTCTGACTGCATTTCAGTTCTGAGAGGAAAGGGAGCGACAGGGATGGTTAGAAGCCACAACCTGACCGCTCTCCAACAGGGAAAGACAAGGATGTGAGTGTGCTTCTCTGGCCACAAGCAGTTCTGAGGGACCAGCATACAAGACAGCTGATCCCAAAACTCAGGGCAGATACCTTGGGACAACACAAAAACAGAAAGGCCTAAGCACACACTGCCCACAGTGCCAGGCAGGAAACAAAGGCACAAACCCTGGTCACTGTCTCTCACCTGCCATTTCAGAACTCTGCCCACTCATCTGCTCCAAGCATTAACAGCAAGCCCTAAGAAATTGCAGCAGAGAGTGTTGGGTTAAGAAGCAGAATATCTACAAACAGAGAGGCTACCAGAATGAGGAAACAAAGATATATACCTCAAAGAAAGAACAGCAGAAAGCCACAAACAAACAAACAAACAAACAAGCAAGCAAAAAAACCCCAAGATGGAATGGTTATAAGAATACTCAAGGAATTTAATGAACATTTCAACAGAGAGAGATCAAGTATAAAGATGAACATAAAGACCATAAAAATAGACCAACAGAGATAAAGATTACAATAATTGAAATAAAGAATGGAATAGGAGTCATCAGACTAAAGGAAGCAGAGGTACAAATTAATGATTTGGAAGAAACAATAGCAGAAAACACCCAATCAGAACAACAAAATAAAAACAGAATAAAAAAAAAAAATGAGGACATGTTAAGATTCCTCCTCAACATCAAGCTAACAACATTTGCATCATAGGGGCACCAGAAGAAGCAGAAAAACAAGGGATCGAGAACTTATTTGAAGAAATAATGACTGAAACTTTTCCTAACCTGTCAAAGGAAATAGACACACAGCCCAGGAAGCACACAGTGTCCCAAATGAGATGAACCCAAACAGGCCCACACTGAGACACATCATAATTAAAATGCTACAAATTAATAACAAAGAATGTACCCCAATGTTCATTGCAGTCAATGAACATGTTTATGGTGGCCAAGGTATGGAAACAACCAAAGTGCCCCTTGATAGATGACTGGATAAAAAAACTGTGGTGCATCTAGACAATGGAATACTACTCAGCTATAAGAAAAGATGAAATTCTATCATTTGCAACAACATGGATGAAACTTGAGATCACCATGCTAAGAGAAACAAGCCAGACAGGAAAAGCTAAGAACCAAATGACTTCACTCATATGTGGAATATAAAACTGAAAGCAACAAAGAAACAGAATCTCATGGACATAATCAATAGTTTAGTGGTTACTCGAGGGTAAGGAGGAAGAGGGATGGGAGAGGTGGGAGGGGTAACTAAATATATGGTGATAGAAAGAAAGCTGACTCTGGGTGGTGGTCAATACATATTGCAGCACAAACAAAGTACTGTAGAGTTGTTCACATGGAACTTATGTAATTTTTACTAACCAATGTAACTCTAATAAATTTAACACTTAAAAAATAACAAAGAGAATATTAAAAGCAGCAAGAGAAAGGCAAATAGTAACTTATAAGGGAGCACCAATACTGACTGTCAGCAGATTTCTCAACAGACACCTTGCAGGCCAGAAGAGATTGGCAGAAAATATTCCATGTAATGAAAACCAAGGATCTATAACCAAGATTAATGTATCCAGCAAGGCAATCATTCAAAATTGAAGGAGAGATAAAGAGCTTCCCAGACAAGAAAAAGCTAAAGGAGTTCATCATCACCAAACCAGCATCACAGGGACTTATTTAAGATGGGGGTTGGGGGTGTGAAACAAAAATTATGAATTTTAAATTGGCAGTAGCTACATATCTATCAATAGTTACTTTCAAATTATATGGATTAGCTTCAATCAAAAGCCATGGAGAGTATGGCACTGAGGGGAGTGTCAAACAGAGGAAGACAGATGCAAATTCACGTCGCTTATAGCTGAAATCCAAAGAAGAAAACAGACAGGTGGAACAGGAAAAAATTCATAGATTCAGAAAATATTTGGTTTGTTGCCAGATGGGAGGAGGATTAGGGGAGTGGGTAAAATAAAGGGAAATTTAGTTTGGTTGTTACAGGGATGTAGAGTGTAATGTGGGAATATAGTCAATAATGTTGCAATAACTATGGGTGGCATCAGATGGGTACTGGATTTGTTGGGATGATGGGAAGAGAGCTAGAAGGGTGGTTAAAAAGGGCAAGAATTCAAGTACAAATTCATAGTCACAAAACAGTCACAGGGATGTAAAGTATACCATATGGCATATAGTCAATAACATTGTAATAACTATATATGATGTTAGATGGAAACCAGATGTTTTTGAATGATGATTTTCTAAGTTATATAAATATATCATCACTATGCTATACACCTAAAACCAATATAAGATGTATGTCAACTGTAATTTAAAAAAAAACAAAAAAACTAATGAACTGTTTTTTAATGGAATTTTCCATTTAATGTTTTTGGACCATGATTGATTGTGGGTAACTAAAACCGAGGAAAGTGAAACCAAAGATATGGAGGAACTACTGTATTATATTTAAGAAAAAAATGTCAAGATAGGACTTTCAAAGAAACTAGAATCTAGGGGAAGCTGGGATGGCTCAGTGGGTTAGGCGCTCACTTTGCAGCACTGGGGACCAAGGATCGAGTCCCGGCCCCGGCCCGTGTGGACCCATATGCTGAACTGGGGAGTTCCCCCAGTTCAGTTCTCTCTCTGTCTCTATCTATGTATCTCTCTCTCTCTCTGTCAAAAATAAAAAAAAAAAAATTAAAAAATAAAATAAATTAATAAAAAAAAAAAAAAAGAAACTAGAATCTAAAAAATATTAGGTAGAATCTGTAAGTGAAAAAACATTAACTCCAAGAAGGAAAAATAATGGTAGTATTAAGTGTGTCTGTATGGGATGTATGTCTGTAATAAGAATGTGTACAGAGGAGAAATGGTATGTTTGACTTCCAGGGAGGAAGTCGTAGGTATATATATATATATATATATATATATATATATACACACATATATATATATATATATACACACATATATATATATATATATATATATATATATATATGTGTGTGTGTGTATATATATATATATATATATATATATACACACACACACACACACACACACATTTTGCTATGAAAAACTTGCAATTTACAGTTTTAAAGACATATATGGTATATTTAACTTTTAAATAAAATTATGTTTGACTTATTACTAATTTTACTTTAATAAATTTAAATAGCAAATTTTATGACTCTGCATGTAAAACTGCTAAACTATATAATACCAAAATAGCAATTTAGCTTCTGAAACATTGTACTTAGGGGAGAATTAAGGGAAAAACAGTCTATGTATGGGTAAGTCTATAAGAATTAGTTATCAAACAGGAAAAGGTTGGATTTAGAAGGCTCCTATCATTTTTTTATATTTTATATTGTGATGGATAGACATAAATATGGAATGATGACAGCTAATCACATTTCTTTACAGTCTGATTCCATATCCTGAAACTCAAGCTTTTACTTAATGCCTAATGTTCTCTACAATGACATCAAACAGCGAAGGATTTGTGTAATGGTAATATCATTTAAAAACACTGTCTTAAAACCACTGGCTAGGCTCACCAAAGGACAAAGAGAAAAAGCTCATATTTCCAGAATACGGGACGATAGGGGAGAGATTACAACTGATGCTGCAGAAATACAAACAATCATAAGAGATTACTATGAAAGACTCTATGCCAACAAATTTGACAATCTAGAGGAAATGGACAAATTTCTAGAGACATACAGTCTACCTAAA
>PVKE010046920.1:0-12098 GCA_004027555.1 Craseonycteris thonglongyai | reverse complement strand
CACTGTGTAATTTGAGAATATCTTCGTCACCCCCCAAAGAAACCCTGTATCCATTACCAATCACTTCCCATTTCTCCCTTCTCACTACCCCTGCATAGGTCCTTCATTAGACCTATTGGGTTTGCAAATTCAGTTTTGGACATGCTCTGTTGGAGGTGCTTGGGCATCATTTAAGTGGAAAAGTCAAGTATGTGATTGACTACTCAAGTCAGGAGAGAGATCTGGTCTGCAAATCCAGATTTAGTTGATGTTAACATAGAGGTGCTGATTGAAGCCCCTTAAAAAGATGGCTTTGCCCAGGAAGTATGCTTAGAATGAGATGAGGACCTGGAACAGAGATTACTATCCCATGAGGAATGGGGATAGGAAGAAGAGACCAGAAATGAAAGTGAGTAGTCACTGCCAGAAAATTAACCATGAACTCATGAAATCATGCTGTCATGGAAGTCAGGGGGAGACAGTTTCAAAAAAGCGGGAGTGATCATTAGTTTAGGTGATATGCAATGTTTCAAATGCTGCTGAACAGTTTGTTAACGACAATGAATGTCTAGGGTAGATTAGAGCGTGTTACAATGCCCAAGGTGTAAACTCAGGGAAGTTTGAAGTTGCTAAAGACAGAAGGGATAATCAGCACCCTATATTTATTTCAGTCAGTAAATGTTTTAGTATATGTGCTGCTGAAGTGAGCACAAAAGTCAATAACTATTAATACTGTCTTTGGATTTTAATTATGCCTGAGTTTTATGTATATTTCTAATGCCTTTTTGATGTGGTGGAAAACTTACTGTAGGGAACTCTTTGCTTGAAAGACTTTGTTCTAATGGGCCATATGTGAGCAATTTCCAGGTGGAAGGGGATTTATCTATTCTCTGTAATCTAGAATTTCTCAAAGTATGCTCCAACTTGTATTTGAATCATTAGCAATACTTAAAAAAATAGATTGGTGGGTGTAATTGCATCCCTACTGAATTACAATCCCAGGAGTAATCTGTAATCTGAATTTTAACAACTTCCCTCAGATAATTCTTATGCATACTGAAATTTGAGAAGGTTGCTTCTGGAAAAATTACCTTCTAAAACATAGTTAAGCTGACTCATTTACTCCAATGTAACAGAGAACAGACCTACCCAAAAGAAATGCTGACTATGGCAACATGAATTTATTTGTCTACCTTTGTGCACATGAGTGTGCAGCCTCATAGAATGTTTGCCAAGTGTCAAACATTCTTTTATGTTACTAATGATGTCATCATTGTCTGACTAAAACAATGATGCCCATCTTCCATAGGTTACTGAATGTTGCTAATATCTTTCATTGGTCAGAGTCCATCTTTCTATATTTTTCAGCCCTTAAGGTCAAGACTCTCTGCTTTCAGCCCATTCTATATCTCCTTTTGTCAATAATATCAACCTAGAAAAACAAACAAACAAACAAACAAACGACAACTCAGGGGTGGAAGTTTACCATCTAATCCAAGTCTTCAGCTTCTTTATAAAATGACTGACCTAGATCAAATGATATCTCATACTTTTCAGCTTCATGCTTCTTTCATTTTTTCTTTGTTTACTGTCTTCTGTCCTGAATAAGAAGTTAGTCTCTTTTCTTCCTCATTTACTTCATGTGATACTCACAGAGTGTGTTTCTTAGTATCAAGGGAAATTGGGACTAAAATGACCTTAAAGATTTTCTGCTTCAACCGTTATTTTTACAGATAGGGAAACTGAAGGTCAGAGTCATGAAACAACTTGCCCAAAGTAACACAGCTAGTTAGTGACCAAGATAGGACCAGACTCTGGGACTCCTGATTCCTTTTTCAGGGCTCTGCCCACTATAGCAGGGATAATTATCTCCATAGAAGACAAACTAATAATTTTTCATATGTTCGTCAAGTAGGACCAAGTCTGGGCTACAAAAGAAAGAACTGAAAAAAAAATAGTGAGCTTCTTTTTAAGCTTAGTCTGTTAAAGAGATTTAACTTTCAACCATGATATTGGTTTTCATTTTTTCCCCCTTCTCTGCCAGAAACAATAAAATGAGTGCTGTGGCACTGAGACCAAGGCAAGGTATTATACTTAAATCTGAGTTTAAATGATTTACAATTGAGTGGGAAGACTGTCTGGTGTACTGGGCTTACCAGGCTATTTCTGAATGCCATAGACCAGCCATGTGACCCTCATCAAATCATGGCAAGGCTATGTCCTTCAGTTTATTCATTTTACAGGGATCATTCTACTCAGAGTGGTTTGACAAAGACCAATGAGAAAGCAGTGGTTTAAAAAAAGAAGTTACTTATATTCAAGGAGTATTAACTCTGGGCAGCTTAGTGACTGTCTTCTGCAAAACATAATATTAAGGCAGAGAAAGGTGACTTGACTCCTCCTTGCTTCATACTGTGGCTTGATTAAGAATCATTTTGAAAACTTAAAAAAAACCCTCCAAGATGAATAGAATATCCTGGTTTAAATTGGGAGTAAAATCTAGAGTAAGAAAAGAAGTTTTTCTTCCTACTAATCTTTTTCCTTTCTAAATCAGCCTTTTGGATATTAACAAAGGAATCATCAGAAAGTGAGCGTGAAAGGGACAGACAGGAAACAAATGAGATCATTCAAAGACATTTTGACAAAAGAACGACTGTAGAGAGGGAAAAAAGAAGACCTCAGAGAGACGTGGTAAAGTCCAGCAATTTGGGTAAAAAGAACATATGGTGCTGTGCAGTAGGTGCCAAAGAGGATAGGTGGAAAATAACATGTGCCTGGCCAAAGAGCTTTTTATTTATTTTATTTATTTTTTTTTACTGAGATTAGTTGGAGATACACTGCCTGTGTATCTGGAAAATCAATCACAAACATCTAGAAGCAGCTGACCTAATTAATTCTATTTCTATTACAATAAATCTCAGTGGCATATAAAATTCATATGCTTGGAAATACTACCTTGAAAAATTACTTTGGGGATTTTGCTTAAAATTTTACATGAGTAAAGAAAACTAATGTTACAGGAAGAAAGAGTCTGTGGCTTCACGCAGGAAAGAATTCAAACGTGAGCCAGTATACGGTTTAAGGTGAAAGTATGTTTATTTAGCAGAGAGTAAGTAAGGAAAGAAAGGAAGGGCCGCCCCACAGAGTGGCAGTCTCTAATCTCTAGTAGAAGAGTGACCCCTCCATCTGCCAGGCTAGCGTTTAGATGTGTTTCTTGTTTCCACGGGAAACTTCTTGGTATGGGGAATTTCTGTAAGGTAAAAGACGAAAGAATACAGTCAGGGTTACCTTTACCTTTTGGAAGGTACAACCTGTGGCTAGTTTGTAACAGATTTAATTAAGGGAATGGCCCTAATGGAATCTCTGTGCAATAGGTTTCCCATGGTCTGTTCTATGTGATTAATTAACATCTGCCTATCTTCTGTGTCTGGCAGCATGTAGGCAGAAGGCTTAGAATCCAGCCTCCTAGTTTATTCTGTAATAGTCTTCATGCCCCTTCCCTATATTCCTAGGAAACGACCAAAAAGCACAGAGAACATAAACATTTTCTTCTCCAAGGAATATCTCAAGGCACTGATGCAGCCTAGTGTGTGGATAGTAACTGACTCTATAAAATAATTTGTAAATTTTGGCTGTTCCAAATGAGAATGCTGCCTTTTATGTGTGAAGATACAGAACTTGCACTTGAACACATACTTGAAGTGTTACTTTTTTTCTCTCTCTCTCATACTGGGGGTGGTTTTGTATTAACTCATTTGTACTTTCTAACCCTGCCTCTTTCATGTTCAATGCTGAGACTGTCTAGGGAACAGAATAAATTGAATGGCCCACCCAGGGGTTGGGCCCATGACTGGGTCTTCATTAGCACCTTGCCTCAGCTAACTGATTTTACTGAAAGCTCCACATAAGTGCCTGTGATGAATTTTCAAGCCTTCATTTAGAGCTACTGAAAAAGAACAATATCTTTCACAACATGAGCTTACTACAGATAGGCTAGCTCCCATTGATTATCAGCAAACTACTTCAGAGTGCTTAGTCTCTTCTTGTGCACTTTGCTAGGCACTTGGTGGGCTCACCAAGTACTCACCAACTAATCTAGAGAGTTGTATCTCTTAACTCAAGAAATTTTTCTTGCACTATTTATTTGATAATTTCATCCCCTATGTTTTCTCTCTTTCTGAACCTTGATTAGGTGGATAATAGACCTCCAGATCAATCCTCATATTTTATTATCTTTTCTCTCTCATGTTCAATACCTTTACCATTTGATTTCACTTTTTTTTTTTCCAGAGAGCCATTCACAGCAAAAGTGAGTGGAAAGTACAGAGTTAATCTATATCCCTCTGCTTTCACATATGAACAGCCTCCCCCACTCTCAAAACCCCCAAACAGGGTGATATATTTGTCACAATTGATGAGCCTACATGGACATATCATCATCACCGAAGGGTCATATTATAGTTTACATTAGGGGCTCTGCTTGGCGTTCGACACACTATTTGCACAAATGTATGTATGGTGAAATGTATCCACCATTCTCATACCATACAGACTAGTTTCACTGCCCTAAAAATTCTCTCTGTGACTATTCAGTCTTCTCTCCTCACTAAATGCTGGCAACCATTGACCTTTTACTGTCTCCATAGTTTTACCTTTTCCAGAATGTCAAATAATTGGGATCGTATAATAACTAACATTTTTAGATTGGCTTCTTTCACTTACTAATGCATATTTAAGAATCCTCCATGTCTTTACATGCCTTAATGGCTCATGTCTATTTAGTGCTGAATAATACTTTTTTTCCAGATGTACAAATCTACATTATATCACCTATGTGAATAATATATATATATATATATATATATATATATTTTTTTTTTTTTTTTTATTGTTTTTGACAGAGAGAGAGAGAGAGAGAGAGAGAGAGAGAGAGAGAGAGAGAGAGAGAGAGAGAGAACTGAGCTGGGGGAACTCCCCAGTTCAGCATATGTGTCCGCACGGGCCGAGGCTGGGATTCGATCCTTGATCCCTGGTGCTGCAAAGTGAGCCCTTAACCCACTGAGCCATCCTGGCTTCCCCATATTTTTATTGTTTTTTGACAGAAAGAGAGACAGAGAGAAGAGGGAGGGTCCTTCACAGTCTCCATATTTGTACATCATCAGTTTTTGTTAGTTTCATTCCACACAGGTAGGCTCGGGTCTGTGCAGGGTGGGAATTGGGCCAGGGTCCTCCCATATGGGAGGCATGCCCCACGAGCTGGGGGCCACACCGGGGGCCTACCACATGGGAAGCTTGCCCCAGTGAGAACCAAACTTGGGGCTCCCACACATGGGAAGCATCCCGCAGTTCAGCATATGTGTCTGCAAAAGCTGTGTCCAGGATTCGATCCTTGGACCTGGGGCTGCAAAGCGAGTGCTCAACCAGCTGAGCCATCCTGGTATCCCAATATTTGTTATTTTTATTTTTTCTAAACAATTGCCATGCTAAAGGGTGTGAAATGGTCTTACTGTGGTTTTGATCTGCGTTTCCCTAGTGATTAATGAAGTTGAACGTCTCTTCCTGTGCTTATTTTCTATCTGTATGTCTTGGGAGAAATGTCTGTTTAAGTCCTTTGCCCACATTTAAACTGGGTAGCTTGTTTTTTTAGAGTACTGGGAGTTCTTTACATATTTGGGATATAAATCTTATCAGATATACGATTTGTACATACTTTCCCCCAATCTGGAGGCTGCCTTTTTACTTTGTTGATAGTGTCCTTTGATGCACAAAAATTTTTGAAATTTTGATGAAATCTAATTTAGCTATTTTTTTCCTTTGTTCCTTGTGACTTTGATGTCATATGCAAGAAATCATTGCTAAAGCCAATGTCATAAAGTTTCCCCCCCGTTTTCTTCTACTATATAGTTTCAGTGCTTATATTTATGTCTTTGATCTATTTTAAGAATATATATATATATATATTATTTTACATGTGCATACCCAGTTTTCCCAATATTATTTGTTGAAAACATTGTTCTTTCCCCCAGTTAATGTTCTGGACATCCTCATCAAAGCTATTTGAGATCTCCTGAAATTCCACATGAATTTTAGAATGCATTTTCCTATTTCTGGAAAAAAAATTCATTGAAATTTTGAGAGAAATTGTATTGAATCTGTAGATCATTTTGGGTAGTATTGACATTTTAATAATATTGACTTTCAATCAATGAACACAAATGTCTTTTTATTAATTTATGTCTTCTTTAATTTCTTCTTCCTTTTTTTAATTACAGGATAGAGCGCGAACGCAGTCCCCCCCTACCACAAATTATGCAGTTGAGTTTCCCACATTTGGGGAAATCTCAGGGGTCAGTACATCTGGAGTGCAATGGATAAGCCTCGCCCTGGGAAAACCACCTTCGTGATCATGGTATCTCCCCTGCCAGGTAAGTATTTCTTTAATTTCTTTAAGTAACATTTTTGTAGTTTTCAGTGTGCAAATCTTTCACCTCCTTGGTTACTTTATTCCTAAATATTTTATTCTTATTGATACTATTGTAAGCGGAATTTTAAAATTTCATATTTGGATCATGCATTGCTAGTGTGTAGAAATACAAGTGGGTTTCTGAATAGCAATCTTGTGTCCTAAAACCTTGCTGAATTCATTTATTAGGTGTTACAGATTTCTAGACAGGTAACTTTTAGTACCGGTATGTTACATAATCTCCTGTGTCTCAGTTCCCTTGTCTGTAAATGAGGATAGTGCTAGTATCTAATTCATAGGCTTGATGTGAGGATTGTATAAGTTAATCCATATAAGCACTTAGAATAGTAATCATTCAGTAGATGTTGAATATTATTATATATTTTAAAGTTTATAAAAATGTAACTAGGGGGGATGCTGGGATGGCTCAGCAGGTTGAGAACTCTCTTTGCAGCCCTGGGTTTTGAGGATCAAAATCCTGGCCCCGGCCCATGTGGGCCCATATTCCAAACTGGGGTATGCTTCCCACGTGGGAGGTCCCTGGTTTGGCCCCCAGTTCGTGGGGATGTGCCTCCCATGTGGGAGGCCCCCACCCTATCCCTGCCCTCCACGGCCTCTGCCCACCTGTGTGGAATGAAACTATGTCGAAGACTGATGATGTGCAACTATGGAGACTGCTCTGGGCCCTCCCCTTTCTCTCTCTCTCTCTCTCTCTCTCTCTCTCTCTCTCTCTCTCTCTCTCTCTCTCCCTCTCTCTCTCAGTCAAAAACAATAAAATAAATCTCTAATAAATGTAACTAGGACATATCACTGTAATTAAAAAAATATTATTGCTTAAGATAAGACAAAATGAATAAAAGAACCTCTAGACAAGACTATTATAAGAGAGAGATGGGACCAAGTCTTTTTTCTTTCTTTCTTTCTTTTTATTGTGAAATTTATTGGGGTGGGGCCAAGTCTCCAGGTAAGAATGGTAAGGACGGGCAGGGTTGGAGTGGCTAGGGTGTTCAGAGAGTAGCGAAATATGTAGGAGGGAGGTGCAAAATGGAAAAAAAATACCTGTCCTTAATTATTTTCAATTATTTATTATTTGTTCCTAGAGAGTTTTTAGTGTGTTTGGATAATTGGGACCTGTTTCACACTTATGATATGAAAGACCTGTCTGGTCACTGATGTGAGGCTCTGCTGTCCTGCTCAATACACACTTGGCCACATGCTTAAGGTGCCTGAAATTTGTGCCTGGTACCGTTATGCTAGTGTAGTGCTTCCCAGACTGAAGTCATTGTGAGTCACAATTGTAACTTTTTCTATATATGCCTACCATTTGCACACAGGAGATGTTTCATGATAAATAGTGGGAAAAAAAAAGGTTTGATTGTGGTTTTGTTCAAAAGTGATACAAACAATTATGAAAAGAGGTTTATTTTGCATTTAATTCAATTCAGGTTTGAATTCAATTCTTTTGTAATTCTTAGAACAAAGAAAGAATTGTTGCTTTTTGGAGTGTAATTTTCTAACAGACTTATGTACATGTGCTGCCGAAGCAAGCACCTGACAGACTTATGTGATAGCATGACTATAATGCCCTTCACTTAACTCTTGACTTTCATTAGAGGGTCATTTTTGCAAAAATGTTTGAGAGCTTCATCATTTTTTTCCCAAGGACCTCTCTTAAGCTTTTATTATTCAAATAATTCTCTTTTGAAATGTCAGTGCTATCATAATCCTTGTCCATTTTCTCTTAACTGATCTAACTTTGCCAGGTCATCATTTGTCAATGACTTTGTGAATTATTTGCAGATTTTGCCAACAGCTTTTATTTACTTTATACTTCTAAGCCTTTTGCAAAATTTTCAATTTCACTCTGTAAATCTACACTGTGCATTGTTTTTAGGATATTTAGGATATTTACAGGAAAGAAAGACCATTGCTACAATGACCAGATATAGGCACTATTGTTAGTTAAGGAGGGATATTTAAATGGAGACTGGTGTTACTAAGGTTAGTTCATTGATGAATTTTTTTTTTTGTTCTGACAAATTTTGCTTCTTGTAGAAACTTACTGTGTAGATTTGGATAATGAACACTTAGATAATAAGAAAGTCTGTGTATATCTTAATTACGCTCATCTTTATTTAATTAGGACTCTTTTAATGCAGACAATAGTCAATGATTTATTCTTCAACATTCCATTGGTAGTGATGACATTTTTAAACCAGTGGAAGTCAATATGGTAGGTCTTAGTAATCTATGAGAAAGAAAAATTGTAATATCAGTGGACCAGAAAGACCAACGGCTTTAAACTGAACTGAACCAGACCGTGCCCCACTCAGAACCATTGCAAAAGGGGGCTTATATTGGTTGAATAACAAAGAGAAGATGCTAGAAAAACATTGCACTGTAGTTATATCAGGTTGTACAATGTGTCAAGAACTGTGAAGGGTCTGAGACTTTACTTGCATGCCAGTTTCATGGATACTGGCAAATGGTATGAAACTCCTAGGTTAGAAACAAAAGACTTCACTACTTAATGCACAGCAATGAGTATGAGCTTCATGTTCATGTCAGGGTGCCTTGCCATGCCTAAACCCCACTTCTCACAGAGAGATGCAGAAGGGTGCTGTCTGGAAGCTGTGTACACAGTGGGTTTGCATCACAGCTGAGGAATCCTGACTTTGGGAACTCAAATCTTTTCTAATGGGCTGAACATTATCCTGTTCACACTTTGCTCTAGAGTAGGCTTGTCCAACCTGTGGGTCAGGAAAGCTTTGAATGCAGCCCAACACAATTTTGTAAACTTTCTTAAAACATTATGAGATGTGTGTGTGTGTGTGTGTGCTTTGTTTAGCTCATCAGCTATGTGAGTGTGAGTGTATTTTATGTGTGGCCCAAGACAATTCTTCCAATGTGGCCCAGGGAAGCCAAAAAGGTGGACAATTGGTGCTCTAGAGGAAAGCATTCTCTCTTTTTTTTTTTACTTCATCGCTCCATCACTCCATTGGTGAGAGGAGTCCCACCCTAGGGTTATGGGGATGTCCAAACACATGGTACATGGCAGTGGACAGATGTGATCCATAGCAGTTAATTGTCACATATTCTCACAGCCCAGAGGAGGCGTACACCGTACGCCTTGTGAGTCACATGGGGTTACACACAGGGAGAAAGGGAATGTCCAGGAGCTGCGGGGGATAAGCCTTATACTATCAAGTGGGTGAGGTGCCCCATGGTTCCTGTGAGATGTGATTGGCTTGGTTGAGTAATTGTACAGAATGACAGGCACGGACCCCAACACTCAGGGGTAAACAGGAACTGCACCTTGTCCCCGTGAGAAAGAGGGTTGTGTGCTTAGGGAATCTCATCTACAGGAGCAGAGTGGGAGAAAAACCACACTATAGTGGACGATATACAAACCTGCCTCTTACCCCATCGGGGGACACTGTCTCTACCCATCATAGATATTTGCTTTATAAAAACCCTTGATAATATAGCCAGTGTCTTTGCTTGCAAGATATGCAAAAATGGGAGAGGCCTATGATGGACAATTGTCTCTCATATGCTATAGGTAGGACAGAAGAACAAGCACATTTTGATTATACTAGTAATGTTGAAATAAAAACTTCTTTGTCACAAGGTTTTTGTGTTTTGAATATTTTGAAGCAGCCAATTGTTTTTCAAAATGGCTGTGCTAATCAGTAACTCCCAAGTGAGGCATGAGAGGTTTCATTCCCACACCTCTTATCGTTTTCAACACTGTGAATGGACCTTGAGGACATTATGCGAAGTGAACTGAGTCAGAGAAAGACTCATACCATATGATTTATTTGTATGGGAAATCTAAAACCACAAACAAACCAATCTCATAGGTACAGAGAACAGTTTCGTACAGAGAGCAGGGGTTGAGGGCTGGGTAAAGTGGGTAAAGTCGGTCAAAAGGCCAACCTTCCAGTTATAAAATACATAACCCTGGGGGATGTAATGTACAGCATGGCAACTATTACATAATTAATAATACTGTATTGCATAACCGAAAGTTGCTAACAGAGTAGATCTTAAAATTTTTCATCACAAGAAAAAAAGTGTTTTGCTACTATGTGTGGCGAAGGGTGTTAACTAGACTTATTGTGATTGTTTTGCAATATATACAAGGCATGATAAAAATACAGTGAATGTTTAAATTAAAAATTATTACAGTAAAGGACACATAGCCATTAATACCTCCTCAAAACACCCTCCCTCCTTACTTTGAACACACGTATCCCATCGTTCTTGCCACTTTCTGAAGCAGTTCTGGACATCCTCTCTTGCGAGTGTCTTTAGTTGCTTTGTTGTGGTTGCCTCGATGTACTGAATCAATTCAAAATGTTTACCTTTCATGGTCACTTGAATTTGGGGACAAGCCACAAGTTGCATGGTGCCAGATCCGGTGAATAAGGTGGATGAGGACACACTGTAGTGTTTTTATCTGACAGAAATTTATGTCAATGTGTTGTTTGTGATTTATGATTTACTGCACACTACTTTAAAACCCACATTTTCTCAACCGTAGCTCATGACTGACTGACTGCACCAAACAAGTTGAAACTTGTCACACACTGTTACTAAGGTTCAACATGCTGCTTCCCATATCGAAGATCCCTGCCTTTCTGTTGGATGGCACTTGGCCACAGCAGCCACCATCACTGTATTTTTGATCACACCTCATACAAATATTGAATCATTGTGTTGTATGCTTGAAACCAATATAAAGTTATATGTCAATTATATTTAATAAAAATGTATATCAAAACTTATCTGATCAATCAGTGTCAATAATTTTGATAGTTTCTCTTATGGGAAATCAGGTGAAACCACACAAATGGATCTTTTCAATTGCATAAAAAACTGGAATAGAATTGCTGGAGATGGCACATCCAAATTTTTGTATTCTAAATACTTGACCATCAACAGGTAGCTTTAATCATTCCAAGTCTGATATGGTAATTCTAACTTTCTGGTTAGGTTAATAAAATAATAGCTCTGTGAAAAAATAAGAATAATAAAAACAAATCCTAAACAGAATGAGAAATAAAATAGACATAAGAAACATCTCTTTGCAGCAATATTGTCTTCTGAATGAAGCATGAGAAACCAACATGATAACCCTCATCAAATTTACATTCCTAGCTCAAATACTACTTCTTTGTAGAAGTCCTTTTTATTTTTTTAAGAGGTCTTTTTAAATTTCTTCACCTAAAATTAATCTCTTTATGTTCTTTGAATGAAAAGGATTTCATTTGTAACATTTGTTATAACAGTTCTCACATTTCCTTGTACTACAATAGTTTTCTTATAGACTCTACCATGTATGGTTTCTGTCTCCAAGCAGCTTACAATCTGGTTAATAAATTTTCATTTCTAAAATGGATTCTTTTACTCACGTTTCAATTTATTTATTTTATTTTTCTTTTTTTTTTTTAATTGTTTTTTTTTTTTTTATCTTTTCACATTTATAGAGAGAAATTATCTTTTTGTCTTCAGTGCATATTTATTTCTATTTTACTTTTTGACAGATAGAGAGAGAGACAGAGACAGAGACAGTTAGAGAACCGAACTGTGGGAACTCCCCAGTTCAGCACGTGGGTCCTGCCTGGGCCGGAGCCGGGATTCGATCCTCGGT
>PVKE010046919.1:0-12089 GCA_004027555.1 Craseonycteris thonglongyai | reverse complement strand
AGGTAAGAAAAGCAATTTAATTTAAAACGAAGAAAAGGTACTTACATTTTAAACAGAAGAAAAATTGAAACTCAACGTGGTCACCGAGGATAAATAATATTGATTGATAATAATACTGTTAATACAAAAGAAAAGAAGCTACCGTATGACACTACCAAATATTCAAGCTAACTGACTGTGTTCTTCGATGAGTCGAGTCATAACTGTTGCATTCACGCGTTGTGTCGGTGACAAGTGTAACACATAAGTCAAAATGTATTGTCTGGGTGGGCGGAGATCACAGTGTCAGGCTGTCAGAATTCTAGGAATTTATGACCGTGGCAAATTCCCAGAATGCATTAAACTATTGCTAGAAAGTTTTGTCTTCTACAATCGCTTCAAAGTCCATGGTACACGGAATTCCACCCCAGACATTGCGAGTGATCGACGATCAACCAAAATTGGCCTCGCGATCAACCGGTCGACCGCGATCGACTTGTTGGCCACCCCTGCTATATACTGTCAAACACAGTATCTTATCCTGCTGCTCATATGCAATTTGGCCCCTCACCAAGGCAATGGATGAGTTGTTCTTGTTAATTAAATAGTTTGGTTAAAATGATCATTATTAATATTGACGTGATATTGCAGTCATGTTGCTAATTTTCAAAGAGTAAGCTACAATAAATTATGTTTAATACTAAAGTACACTGAAAAGAATTTAATAGAAATCAATTTGGTTATAAAATAAAAGTGATTAAAATTTTTTTCCCTTTCATATATTTATTTTGCATCTAGCTCTTGAAACTGAGCTATTGTTCTCTTTTTTCTTTTTAATTCTGCAATATTCTAGTGCACGTGAGGAGAAAGAAGCAGATTCTCTGTTCTCTTGAGAGTGTCCTGAGTGCCAAAACCCAATTATATTCTACAAGCGACTTCTCAGAGGAAGCCAGGTTTAAGAGCAGGAGTGATAAGAGGATTTGCCTAGGAGGACATTTAAGCTGCAAGCACAGCATGACCTTGTTCTTGGTTACAGAGAGGCTCACAGCAGCTTCCAAAAATAGATGTCAGTCACACCCAAAACCGCCACAGGACTGAGCTGTTCACCACGAGATCACTAAGACCCTCCAAACGTCTCTCTTTTCTGTCCTCACTGCAGTCTGCCCTTGAATGGTGAAGGCAGGACAAACCACTCCTTCAGTAGTTGGCCAGCAGCATTCCTTAACTACTGTCTGATCAGAACCAGCATTTATCTGTGCACAGGAACAAAGAAATACCCTGTGTAGCCCCTGAACTGGCCTCACCTCTCTGGGGCCCCTAGTCATGCTTCTGCTGGGGACATTCACCTTTGCAAACAACCTAATGGCTGTGTCAGCATACTGGAAGGTTGAATGGTGCTTTGGGGGGCAGGGCAGGTGCAGGGGTGCTGTCTCAGGTGTGGATGCTGCTGTAAGGGTGGGGGTGCCCAGATTTAGAAATATGCCCGTGATTATTGCTACATGAGTAGTAAGAGCTGGGATTCAAACCTGTATAGTTTAATTCCCAAACTGATGCTCTTAAGCTCGGGGATAAGTACCTGCCTGTGAAAAAGCAAGTGTATATCCCACAGGAGTAAGGTACAGGCTATGGAATACAACATGCAAATGGGGGAAACACTAAGTTAAGCTGATCAAGAAGACACATGAAAGACACACTCAGGTACAGTTGAGATAAATGGAGTCAAGAGGTCCTGGCCCTTTTCCCCCCTCTGCTCCTCGGGGACTGTGAGCCTTGCCTTATCAGAATAAGCCTTATCAGTCCTCCCGTCAGCCACACCTAGTCTGAGCTGGGGTATTTCTGCTATGAGCAATTAACAACTGGTCTCCTTGTGTCTCCAGGGAAAACAGGCCTGACCAGCTTTTCAGGATGCCAATAAATGATCAGTTCATTATGCTCTGAGTCATCACTTAATGTAATTTATCCAAGATGTCACTTCCCCCTCCATTCCTGAAGTCAGCCGGGCAAATCCACTTTTCCTTTTGCACCCTTTCACTGGATTTCTTGGTTTGAATGATGACTAGTCAGGAGAGCTCCCACTGGTTCCCAAAGAGGTCTGCATGAGACTATGAACTCTGCAAGGTGAATGTGCACAGGCCAGCTTAGTATGTAAGGACATTGTTTACTAGCATTCTGTTGCCTTGAGACCGTCAGAGACATTTAAGTGTAAAACTGAAATCCTTTAAGTAAACTTTGAGTGACTATTCCTTGTGTGCAGCACAATAATACTGGTGAAGAGGGCAGTGCCTGAGGAGGGCTAGGTCAACAAGGCAGGAGGCCCGTAAGGCGTGCAAGAGACCATGAGTCTCATGCCTTTGTACAAGTTACTCTCTGCCTCCAGTTCCCACTTTGTGAGAAGACAGTTAACACAATGTTGTCTTCAATTCTAACACTGACTTCTATCTGATTTCAGCTGCTCTAAAACACCTAGAAGCAGCAGCCATCAGGGGGTTATCCTAAAGGTTTTGACAGCCTACTTCAATGTTTAAATTTGCAACTCCTTGCTCACAGAACTTGGTCATCTCTTCATAACTTTGTTGGCCATTCAGGTTTCCTATTTTGTAAATTGCCTATTTTGTGCAAATGATTTTTCACATGAGTCTTGATCCATCTGGAATAGAAATAAGGTCTAATTTTGTTTTCTTCCATATAGACAGTCAATTGTCACAGAATGATGTTTTAAATAGTCTTTCATCCCCCATTAATCAATATATCTCACGTTCTAAGTTTTGATAGATTAACAGATCAGTAGACTAATTGGTTTCTGGGTTCTGTTTATACATCCTTAAACTACTACCACACAATTTTAATTATTGCATTATAATAATCTCTCATAATCTTCTTTCAAGCGTCCTTGGCTTGGCTTTGCTCTTGATTCTTCCATATGATTAAGCTATTCTTGCATCCCTGGGATAAACACTTTAGATAAAAAATAATAGTCCATAACCATCATTGGATTCAAGTTGCTAATACTGTTATTTAAATTAGGATTTGTATACCTGTGTTCATCAGTGAGATTAACCTGCATGAAAGCACAGTTATATACTAGCTTCATAAGAAGAGTTAAAAAGCAATTTATCTTTTTCTATTTTCTGCAAGATTTATAAAAAATATGAGTTATCTATTCCTTCAAGGTTTGATGAGATTTTTTATGTCTGTGAAGGTATTTTCTATGTCTGTGCACATGCTCTTTCAGATGTTCTATTTTCTTTTTAATCAGCATTGCTAAACTGTATTTTCTCAAAGTTAACCACTTTGTCTTCATTTTATTCCTATTCTCGTGATTCTTAAAAATCTAGATTTTTCAAATTACAGCACCCTTTTCATTTCTAAATACCTTATCCATTTTTTCTTTATCAGTCTTGCCAGAGGTTTGTCTATTTTATCAGTTTTTCCAAAGAACCAGCTTTAGTCTCATTCATCTTTTCTATTACTTCTTTGTTTTCTATGTTACTAACTTTCACTCTTTCATTTGTGTGCTTATATACGTATGTATATATAAGTGAACAGAAAGAACTATGGAAATACATACAACAAATTGGTGGTAATATAATTCCTCTGAGTTGGTAAAAAATGGGAAGGAGGTATTAGTGAAGGAAGACTGTCACTTATTTTTCTATAATCAGTACTATATTGTTTGAACTTTTGAAATGAGAATATATCTGCATTTTTTTGTATAATCAAAAAAGAAACAAAAGCAAGATAACTGTGGTACTGAAATGACCTAGTTTGTGCAACCAGAATTCAGAGAACATGACAGATAGCCTCTTTGCCCTGTGGAGTGCTTTACAATGATAAAAATAATCCCTTTTATCTCCCACATTCCTAACATTTTTATTTTGATAGTTTTTGTCCGTCTATATTGACACTGCCACTTTAGGGGCATTCTGGAGCCCTGATTTTTTGTTTTTCTAAGTTAGCATTTATCACTTTCTAATACTCTTGTGAAAATTAAAGTAAACCTCAACTAAAATTGGAATTGGGAAGGTCTGTAGAGGGTGCTCTCACACCCTACCACTTGAGGTCAATTACCCCCAAATAGGAAGACCTTAATTACAGACCTCAACTGGAAGACAGTCAATTACAGGCCATAATACTTTACTACTCCAGAGGGAGGAAGACTTTCCTCTGGCCCTGGCAACAAGCTCAGCCAATGGAAATTCTGCAGTTCAGCCAATGAGAAGTTGTCATCATCTGAACTGCTACTTTCCTCAAATGAATTTTCATTTTTCTTTTGTTGATCACTTACTTGTTCTACCCTTCTTTCTATAAAAGCATTTCATCTTGCAAAGAAGATGTGGTACATATATACAATGGCATATTACTTAGCCATAAAACTGAATAGACAAATACCATACGATCTCACTTATATCTGAATTCTAAAGAACAAAATAAATGAATAAAACAGAAATAGACTCATAGATACAGGGAACAAACTGATGGTTTCCAGAGGGGAAGTAGGCTGGGGGACAGGGTAGAAAGGGTGAAGGGATTAAGGTATACAAATTGGTAGTTATGAAACAGTCATGGGGATGTAAAGTATAGCATAGAGAATAATGATGCAACAATTATGTATAGCGCCAGCCGTGTACTAGAGTAATCAGGGGATCACGGTATAAATTATATAAATGTCTAAACACTGCTGTACACTGGAAACTAATATAAAATAATATTGAACATCAACTATAACAGAAAAAAAAATTTTTTTAATAAATAAATAAAACCCATCTTATATAACCCCTTTAAGTATCTCTCTACTTGCTAGATGAGTTGCTTGATTCATGAATCATTAAATAAAGCCAATTAGATCTTCAAATTTACTGAGTTAAATTTTGTTCATTAAGTATGGAGGAGAGACTATTCCATAGCATGACCCATGTCCCTCAAGCTGGAGGCTGTCTAATCATAATTTGATGTTCATTCTGACATAAATCAGGACCCCTCCTTTGCCTCCGGTTATGTGCTGGTTTCTGGAATAGGTTGTTGTCCTGATGTGGTCAATTTCCCATACATGGTAGCATTCATGTACTAGGACCAGTGACTATTCCCTCTTCTACCCTATATAATTCTTTGGTGGCTGCCAAGCAGCACAGGGATCCATTTAGTCTTGCAGCCAACCAAGACATACCTCATATGTAAGTTGCCCTTAATAAACTCTATTATAAATTACCATACTAAAGTTTTTCCCTGCCCTCCACTATGGAGGTAAATTTTCAGTCTCAAGTCTTTTCCCTAGGTCTGTGTATACGAACATTAACTTTACCTATTTATTATGGGTTGAGTTGTGGTGGCTGTTGCTACTTGTTTGACCTCTTACTACACTGGGAATTCCACAAGGGCAGAACCTTTTATGTTTTGTTCACTGATGTTTTCCAAACCCCTAGACTAAATTGATCATGGATATAAATATTCATTGTAATTCAGTCTTAGAACATAATTGAAGCAAACAATGAACATGTTACAAAGCTCTGTCAATATTTCATTTAGAAAATCTCTGGACCTCCTCTTTCTGGTAATTTCCCAACCACTGTAGTTCAGGCCTTCACACTGAAACTGGGACTGAGAGAGTCCTCTCCTGCTCTGGACTCTTTTCTCACACTCAGGACCTCTCCACCTCTCCTTTCCAAGTGAACCTGTCCCAGATTTCATGATCAGTAAGACCTACAATAAGGCCCAACAATTCTCAACACAAACAGTACAGACTAAGAAACAGCCAAATTCAAGCTATAAGACCCAGCAATAACTGGCTGCTCAAAATATTGATCGACTTCAATATTTTTCTTTTCTTTAACTCCATGCAGAAAGATTTCTAACCTCAATTCCCAAACAATTCAATTATGTTTTAAATCTTGACTTATCAGGTGAATTATTTCGATAGCACCAGAAATAAGACAGTGAAAGGAATACAGGAGGGATTTTCAACATACCAGGTAGTATTCTTCCAACAAGAGCATCTAATAGCCAAAAGGATTCTTCTTCATTCTTTGTGATAAGAATCAGATATCCCGCTATGAAATTCATTCCCTGAAATTAGAAAAATGAGAAACCAGAGATTCATGTCAAGTTTTAAGATTTATTTATTTATTTTATTGTTTTTGACAGAGAGAGAGAGAGATACAGAGACAGAGAGAGAACTGAACTGGGGGCACTCCCCAGTTCAGCACATGGTTCCACACGGGTCGGGCCGGGATTCAATCCTCGGTCCCCGGCGCTCAAAGTGAGCGCTTAACCCACTGAGCCATCCCGGCTTCCCCCATGTCAAGTTTTAAACCACCAGAAGATTCTATAATTGTTGGGCTGCTACTAACTTTCCAATTTCCTTGCTCTTCCCTAAAACTTTCCTAATTCCAGAATTACTTTTTAGTAGAACTTTAGCAATACTAAGGATCTGCCATCTAGTAAATGTACTACCAGAAGCTGGGGAAGAGGCCTGGAGCAGAGCCTTCCTCACAAACCTCAGAAGGAACCAAGCCTGGGACTTCTGACCTCCAGAACTCAAAGAAAATTAGTTTTGTTATTCACAGCTCTCAGCTTGTGGTATTTTGTCATGGCCGCCCCAGGAAACTAACACAATGTACGCATGTGCGTGTGCACAGATGTACATGTGTGTTTGTATATGTGCATATATATTCCAAACACCGATAGAGTTCTGGCATCATGTTAATATTTAAAGTTGAGTGGTTTATCTTTTAAAGCTATTTTTGAAATCCACAAGAACAGTAGCTAGAATAATCTTAGGACAATTCCACAGCCATCCTCCCTCCTTGTTTCCTAAAGGCCAAGTCCTTGTTTCAGGACAAGATACTGACAGTAATAAAAACTGAAAATGATAGAAATTCTGTCTGGGAAGAAGGAGCCCAGCCCAGCTTTATCTTTCTGCAGGCACTGCCTCCAGGTAACAGAGCAGTGTAACAACCCAACCTGCTAAATTATTCAGGTGAATATGAGTAGTAGTGACATGCTGGTCTTTTCACAGGGATCTGCTCACTCCTCCTTCTCTCCTCCCCGCAGCACTCAGAGCCAAGCCACAGGCCATCCATGCAGAAGCAAAGTTGCAAAAGCAACCCTCTCTGCACCAACGTTTTTCAAACCTTATTAAGAACCCAACACTCCTAGATCCCTCACCTTTATGATGAGCTTCCGGAGCCCTCACCCACAGCTGTTAGATGTAAACTTCCCATCACTTTGGGTTTCACTATCTTCCAGGAGCCTTTCAACAAGGCCCCAAGAACGTGAGAAGTGTGCAGCCTCAAAGGTAGGGAAAGCCACGCCCACCCCGTGACACTGTGGGCTCATAATTATAGGCATGGTGATGAGCAACGCTCCTGGTAACAGGTAGCAGGCAGCTCCTGCCAACACCTTGCTGGGTACACCTGGCAGCTCAGGCCTCACAGGCCTCCACCAAGCTCAGAGACTAAAAAGGCCTGTCTCTAAGAAGTATGGCCATATCACACACATACACCCAGAGGGCACAACTGCTGCTGCTCCCAACTTGGGCTCTTCTTGCTTCCCCTGTTATGAATAAAAGTGCCCCTTTGATACATTCCAGACTGAGAGCGCTTCAGGGAGGAATGAAAAATGATTCTTCCCCACCTCACGTATGCTTCACATCACAAATCCAATCAGGACTGAAAGTGGCAGGCGATGAGGAACATCATTACTTCTAATCGCAGGGAAAATCCGACTTCCAGAAATAACCTCAAAGGAACACCCCCACCCCACACACATGCATGTGTGTGTACATGCGCATACACACGCAAAGTACAATTTGCACCGAGGTGATAAAGTGCTAGTTACTTCATATTTTAGAAAATACAGCCCTGTGTTTACTTAAATTACTTCCTACCCACTTCCCAACTTTCCACCCTCATCCTCACACTGCAGTCTGATATTAAAAAGAAGTCATTAAATAGATATTTTCCTGCTTTTGTAACTGGGAAATATTTAAAGTCACAGCTTATGCAGGTGTTATGACTTAGGGAGTGTATGAACTGGATTGATAAAGAATACTGAATGTGTACCTGGAAAGTGTCCCTGTTGTAAGTCTGTGGGGTGTCGATCATTTTCACTTTCCTGGGGGCTTACCTGGCAGTACCCCACACCTTGGTTGTGGTGCCCGTAAGCCAACAGCACATTGTACAGGGTCTTTTGTAAACAGGGATCGGCACTCTTCCGGAATTTTACATTGTCTGGGAATGTCCTGTTCATATCTACAGAGAAATTAGTGACACAGAATTATTCAAAAGGTGGAAATAGGAGACTGGTCTGTGATGTGCCAACATCCTTGTGTCTACCCCTAAGGGAGGCTCCAAAACCCACCTGGTAAAGTGCTGGGAGGTGTCTACTCTGCTTATTGCATCTGAATCACCCACAGGAACCTAGCTACCCTTCCCGGGCATCGGCCCCTACAACCTCCACTGTCAAGGCCCTGGGAAACTGGAGTCAGGAAGGAAGGGGAAGGGGGCTCCCTGGACCCCATGTCCTGCGCTAGTGGCACTCCACGGAGATGCCGGTGGGCCTCATAACCAGATCTCTCAAAATCAGTGACAACACAGTGGGCTTCTCTTGGGTGAGGCCCCTATTTTTGCTGTTTTCTCCACCTCACCCTGTGTCCTCATCTTCACTGCACCCTCTCTTCGACAGAAGGCTTTACTCTAAAACCACAGGTGGGGGGAGCCCGGATGACTCAGTGGGTTAAGCACTCACTTTGCAGCGCTGGGGACCGAGGATCGAATCCCGGCCCCGGCCCGTGCGGAACCATATGCTGAACTGGGAGCTCCCCCAATTCATTTCTCTATCTGCCTCTGTCTCTGTATCTCTCTCTCTCTCTCTCTCTCTCTCTCTCTCTCTATCAAAATAAATAAATAAATAAAAATATTAAAACCACAGGTGACAAACACTTTACACAAAACTTTGGAAGATTTTCCCAATTCTGAAGATTGAAAACATAAAGAGTCAGAGATTACTTTTCAGAGATAAACAGATAAAACTGAAAACTCAATAAACTCAGCACTGCCAGCCCTTGTCTGCAGGAGGGTTCCCTGGGAGGCTCTTCCTGTGCATCAGACACCCACTTCCTCAGCCTGGCCCAGCCAGTCCAAACCGGGCCCCCAGTGCAGGGACACAGGTACTGGATGAGGTCACCAAGACGAAACTGTGCCTCACACTTATCTGACGCCTGACTTTAAAGCTGAGTTTTATACCGTAACTCTGTGGACAGGTGCAAGAACAAAGAGGATATATGTCAACTTAAAAAATTACATCTTTTCTGACTCTACTGACCCCACTTAGTTAGACTGGTGGTATATTTGCTACTGTGCAATGTGTGATTACCAAAATGGATTGAGACACACACACCTCCATAGATCTCAAGATTGGACACACATGACCATTAGCTCTTTCTGTCTACCCTCTGTGCCTAAAGGAATCTAACCTCTATTTTAGTATGATGTCTAGTTAGCTGCTGTAACATGCCACAAAAGTAATCCTATTCCCAATATTTGGCCCCCAGCCCTTATCTTTGCTTATCACAAACTAGATCTGAGCAAAACAATAAACTTAAGTGTCCCAAAGTACGTTATTTTTTATTGTATGTTTTCTACAAAAAGATGTTTTTCCCTGAAGTTCTAAGCATTCCAAAAAACTGGAATTAATCTGGAGGAAATAAGTTTTTTACTAATTCAGACTAGAGTAACCACCTGTACTCATTCCTATGTAATATTTTTTTTTCATGAGAAGTCTTTCCATATGGTTTCAAATCTTTTTATAAGAAATGCCCATTCTCCTCATTAAGGAGGTAGATTGAACAAGGATGTTCAGTCTATGCTTACATGGCATGAAACATCTACTCTATTATACCTATAAAATAATTTCCAGATTTCTAAAAAAAAGACACAAAATTACCATGTGATCCAGCCATTCCACTTCTGGGAATATACCCAAAAGAACTGGAAGCAAGGGCCCAAAAGATATTTGTCCAGCACGTCCATGGCAGCATTATTCACAATCACCAAAAGGGGGAAGCAACCCTTGTATCCATCAGTGGATGGAGAGTTAAGCAAAACAGTGTATATCCATGCAATAAAGTGCTATTCAGCTTTAAAAAGGAAAGTCTGGCACATGCTACCACATGGGTGAACCTTAAGGACATTATGCTCAGTGAAATAAGCCAGTCACAATACTGTATGATTCCGCTATGTGAGATACAGTCATCAAATTCAGAGACAGAAAGCAGAAAGCAGGACACCAGGGACAGCAGGAGGGGGAGGGGGAGTGGTTAATGGGGACAGAATTTCAGTTTGAGAAGATAAAACAGTGAATTTTATGTTATGTATATTTTGCCATGTGGATGAAGAGAGGCCACATACTAAGCCTGACAAGCTTGGGGGAAGCCAGCTTGGGGGTCCCTATAAACTCAGAGACCAAAATTAACCACTGAGGATGGTCTGAACATGAAAACTCCAAACAAGGGTGGGCCATGGCCGGTAGTCATATCCCTGGTCTGTAACTTCTTTTTTATTGTTTTTGACAGAGAGAAAGAGAGAGAAAGACAGACAGACAGAGACAGAGAGAAGGGGGAGGGCCCAGAACAGTCTGCATAGTTGCACATCATTGGTTTTTCCACATAGTTTCATTCCACAGGTGGGCGCGGGGCTGCACAGGGGAGGAACTGGGCCAGGGTCTTGCCCCGGTGAGAACAGAACTGGGGGCACTCCCCAGTTCAGCATATGGGTCTGCACAGGCCGGGGCTGGGATTCGATCCTCAGTCTCCGTGGCTGCAAAGTGAGCGCTTAACCCACTGAGCCATCCCGGCTTCCCCTGTAACTTCTTTAACAAAGGTCACTGTTTACCTTAAGTGAGCCTATCTATTTTCTTTTTTTTTCTTTTCTCTTTTTTAAGATTTATTTTAGGGGAAGCCGGGATGACTCAGTGGGTTAAGCGCTCACTTAGCAGCCCCGGGGACTGAGGATCGAATCCCGGCCCTGGCCCGTGTGTTCCCATATGCTGAATTGGGGAGTGCCCCCAGTTCAGTTCTCACCCCGGCCCAGTTCCTGCCCTGTGCAGCCCTGTCCTCCCCCTTCTCTCTGTCTCTGTATCTCTCTCTCTCTCTCTCTCTCTCTCTCTGTCAAAAACAATAAAAATAAATCTTAAAAAAAAAAAAAAAAGATTTCTTTTATTGTTTGAGAAAGAGAGAGAAGGGGAGAGCCCAGAGCAGTCTCCATAGTTGTACATCATTAGTTGGATGTGGTTTCATTCCACACAAGTGGATGTAGGGCAGCGTGGGGTAGAAACTGAACTGGGGGCCTCCTGCATGGGAAGCGAGAACAGTCACTGCTGAGCCATCCCGGGTTACCAGTTGTGCCGCAGTTCAGCATGTGGGTTTGCACAGGTCAGGGCCAGAGACAGAGCCTCAACTCCTCACAATTGCTCAATCGCTGAGCTATCCCCACATCCCCTTTCTATTGTCTTTTCACATCTAAGATAACATACCATTGGACTGTCAGAGTAATCCCTTTTTCTGGACCCCTACTCCCCCTCTGGGCACAACTCATCCAACAGAGCAGGAAACTACAGAATCCCTCATTGTCACTGTATTATCCCCTGATATACAGCATTTTTCTGTGCTGTAAAATGCTAACTATTAACTATCCTATACCCAGCAATGTCAAAACTGTCTCTCTCTCCAGTGTACTTTTTATCCAATCCCAGAGATTTCCCCACTTTGCTTTCTCTTACCCGCTGAATCTGCCACCAGTTAATTTCATGTAACCCTCCTCCTTTGATTTTTTTTTGTTTGTTTGTTTTTGATAGAGAGAGATACAGAGACACAGAGAAAGGGGAAGGCCCAGAACAGTCTCCATAGTTGCACATCATCGGTTTTTCCACATAGTTTCATTCCACAGGTGGGCACGGGGCTGCACAGGGCAGGAACTGGGCCGGGGTCTCACCCCGGTGAGAAATGAACTGGGGGCACTCCACAGTTCAGCATATGGGTCAGCACAGGCCGGGGCCGGGACTCGATCCTCTGTTCCCGGGGCTGCAAGGTGAGTGCTTAACCCACTGAGCCATCCCGG
>PVKE010046918.1:0-12099 GCA_004027555.1 Craseonycteris thonglongyai | reverse complement strand
TAGGCATTTCAACATATTTTTTTAAGTGAATGAAAAGTTAACATTTAACTAACATGTTAACAATTAAACACATTCCTGGATGAGTGTCACCTGTCATTTTTGTTTGAAAGACAAAAGACAGAGGACCTTTAAAATAAATGAATCTTAGAGGTCTTTTCCTTTATTGGAGGCTTACTATGTTGAAGATACTGCTCACTATGCTGAGTTAATATGGTGGCAGATCTGGCATCAATGAGCACTAGAATATACCTTCCAGCCATCAACTCTGAACCTCAAGTATTTATCCCATGCTCCAGAACTAACTAACAATAGGCACACATGCCTCCTAAAGTACTCTATATTTCCATAAAGCTGAACAGACTGGGCTATTATAACACATTTTTTTCAGAGGCTCTGCCCTGTCAAACATGAACAGTTGTTCAGCTTTGAATCTTCAGGGAATAAAAAAAAAAAGTTTTCTAACTTTATCATGGCTGTAAGCTCCAAATTTCACATATTGAGTTTATTTACAACAGGGAATATTTTATATCTAAAGAGTGACTGCCTTTAGTGCTGTCCAGAAAGTACCCAGCCATGTAATATTAAAAAATGGAGGCATTTGTGGATGGATTTTTTTTCTGGACACCCTTTGTAGGCCTATAGGCACACGTTCACTAAAACACATCCTGATAAAGGTGTTTTGGATAATGCAAATTTTATAAATCCTCAATGGGACCTAAAATAAAGATACACAGTAAACAGATGTGACTAAAAAACATATATAACAAGGATAATTAGGAATGGGTTTAACAAGAATTTACTAAAGAATAAAATTTAAATTTTCTGCAGAAAAAATATTTTGGATTTCAAAGGTTATACTTTTTGCACACAAAATCACTTCCAAGTTCAGCAATTTAAATCAATCTTTTTTGTTTTTCAAAGAGCAAACCACACTTCTCACTTTCACACAAAGAACTCTTAAGATATTTCTGCCCAAATGTCAAGGTTTGAGAATCAAGGTATTCTTCCCTTCAAAGACACAAAGCAGGGCTACTGAGCAACTGTTACCTGGAGGAAACAGCTGCTCTCTAGCAAGCCTCAATAAATCAATTGCCTGTCATACAAAGGGTAAAGCTTTTTTTTAATGAAAGAAACTGGGGGACACCAGAATGGCTCAGCCGGCTGAGTCCTCATTTTGTAGCCCCACGGTCAGATGATCGTATCCAGGCCCCAGACCATGCAGATCCATATGCTGAACTGTTGGTTTTTGTGCAGTGAGCTTCTTATGTGGAAGGTCCCTGGTTCAGCTCCTGCCCTGGGCATGCTCCCCCTGTGGGAAGCCCCCAGTGGGGGCATACATCCCTTGCAGGAGGCCCCCATCCTGGTTCTTGCCCTGTGTAGCCCCTGTGGAGTGAAATTATATGGAAAAGTAATGACATGCAACTATGGAGACTGCTTTGGGCCCTCCACCTTTTCTCTCTCTCTCTCTGTCTCTCCCTTTGTCAAAAACAATAAAAATAAATCTTAAAAAAGGGAAGGAAATAGAAAAGTTTTCTGTTTTAGACAGGGCAATTATCAATGCTCAAAATCTAAGGAAAGAACAAAACTGAAATAATTATGCTTCAAATGTGAAAACAAAGGTATTTTTCATGAAAGTATCAACCTACTATAAAACACTTAATCAAGATGTGTTTTTTGTCTGGTTTCATAATCAACTTCTGTCACATTGTCTTCGATGATACTTCAATGAACACTGATAGAGGTTCAACCTATGATTCACAAAAATCTAAAATGATTTTTTTTGTATACTGTAGCCATTTTAGCAATATTTTGCAAGATGCTTCTTACATGTGTAAGAATCTTAGTAGGTTCTTTAAAATGTTTACAGAAAAATAGCAAAAATTCCCTTACAGTATTAAAATCTTGTGGGAAAGATTCAATATAAATATATTAAACAGTTCAATTACAACATGGCATTTAAATATGAAGCCAAGATAGCCATCCATAAAAGGTGATTAAGTTAGAGGGACCAAGTAAATGACATAGCTAGTGAGTATAATAGACTTAGAAGAAAGAGCAAGCACTTACTGCTTTTTTCTTGATGCTACTTCAACTAAGCTTAACAATAATAGCACAAATACTACGTTACATTCATCTATACTGCATGTAATCTATATTTTTAGTAAATATATAATGTAAAATTTAATATAACTGGACATTTGTGACAACTGAGATCACAAATGCGGTCTGCATACTGAACCAAACAAGGAAAGTATAGCATTACAAAATAAACTTGAAATTTTCTAAATGAATGCTCACAATTTCTATGACTAAATTCATATACATAATTAAAGCCAAACTTTAAAAAATAAACAATTGTTTTGGCGTGTATGTTGTCATTTTAACAGGTTATAATTTGTTACCTAGTCAACTTCTACAAGAGAAATTAAGATGTACAGATTCCTTCCAGTTGGTTCTGTTTATTTCAAATGATACCCTAAGAAGGGTCACTCTACTTTGTAGGAAAAGAATAAGCCTATCTTTTCCTAGCCTGTTCCTAAGGATTTAGCTGTGTGGTAAATGTGGAGTGACTTTAAAGCTGTCTTTTAAGTCTTTTGCTAATGTCCTTACAAAATATATCTAAAAGACAAATCAAATCTGAGTCCCCAGTTAGTCTGTCACTGGACCACTGCAATGTTGCCACTGGATAATCCTTTGGTAACCAGAGAGATTTATGTCCATTTTAAAATGAATACTGTAATTAATTCTTAAGACACTGACTTCCTATCACTTAATCTAATGGTACAATAAAAAAAAAGGCATGTGTGTTCAGCTTCTCTGTTCTGCAATATTTTCAAAAATGTTTTGATCACAATCAGCCATGTAAAACTTGTAATTGATGGACCTTGGCCAGCAAATCTGCAACAGATCTGAATTAAAATGCCTATTAAATTTTTCTTATTGATCTTTCACCCGTACCCTTAACTACCTGGAGTTCTGACAGTTGTTCCAAGATGTGGCAGCATATGAGCACAATCTAAGGTTTGCTGTTTTACTGTTGCCAAAATAAAATAACCTATTGTTATTATTTTGTTCTTAGTTGCATGTCTTGCCTCATCATGTTTAAAGAAATGTTAAGGCACAAGTAATTTTGAAAATAGAGCCTAGTGTGAAAAGAGAAATTAGATATTTAATGGTGGTTTCTGAAATACAGCTGTCTTAAGGTAATCACAGTAAAGAAAGTACAGCCATGCCCATTTTCTGGGTTAAAATGTTTTTTGTTTTGTTTTGTTTTTTTGTTTGTTTAATAAATAAAATAGTTCTAGCTACTGTGTTTTTTCTGAGTGTAAGATGATACTTTTGTCTAAAACTGCTAAAACAAAAATTGGGGGTTGTCTTATACATGAGATAAACTGTGTATTGATTTCTTAATGTTGGGTTAGATAAGTAGGGGTTGTCTTATACATGAGGGCATTGTATACATAGAAAATCAAAGTAATCTCATTTATCCAGCCTTTTGTTATTTTGGACTGTTATGTGACTGTATTTCTTTTTCTTTTAGAGTCAGAAGGAATTTTATTCTCTCTCCCATTTTTTCAGAGATGGCTTTCTGTGTAGCACCAAGAAGTTAAGAAATATGAAGCACTGGGAGTACCATCCTACCCTAGGGTAAATGTCATTCTTCCCTGAAACCCTACCATTACTTTTCATTATTCTATTCTTCATAGACAGGGCAGGTAGCTTGCATGTTTGGAGTAGATGGAGGGAGTAATTAGAGAGACACAAGTAAAAAGGACAGTAAAGCTTCTTTCTCTACCCTAGAATAGTGCAAAAAAAGGTGTTCTTATATAAACTCTAAGAGAGGATTACCTAAGAACATGGCACAAATAGTATCCTTGTAATCCCAAGAAAAAATTTCCAAGTCTTACTATACAATTAAGTTTGTGAACTTGCTACTATGTGCTTACATTGGCAGCACTATACAAACAACTCAGTAGGTTTTATAGCTGTGGTATATCAGTGTCTCACAGCTGTGTTTGTGTCAAAATATGGCTGTGTTTTGCTGAGCAGTGTTCATTATTTTTGCTGTATGATTTTTTGTGCTCTGGGAACAATGATGGGGCTTGGAGGACAGCACTTAACAGAGATTAATTTTTTTGTTAAACTTGGCAAGCATGGAAGTGAAATCAGGGATGTGTTAGTTCAAGTTAATGGGGATAATGCCATGAAGAAAACTCCAGTGTACAAATGGATTAAACACTTTTCTGAGGGAAGAGAAGGTGCCACTGATGAAAAGAGGGCAGCTAGTAATGAGCAGAACTGACAAAAACACTGAAAAAATTATTTGGATTGTGTATCAAAATGGTTGGCACATTGTGAGAAAGAGCAAACCAAGTAATGTATTGATAAACAGTTAGGAAAAACTTCACTGAAAATTTTGGTAAGAGAAAGGTGTCTGTCTGCAAAAATGATCCCAAAGGAGCTCACCAATGAAGAAAAGCAAAGGACAGTTGAAGTTTGCCAAGATCTGTTAGAGAAGCATGATGATGTTTTGGGTCATATTATCACTGGTGATGAAACATGGGTGTACCAATATTACCCTTAAACAAGGCATTAAAGTGCACAATGGAATCCAGCTAATTATCCATGACCAAAATAGTTTCATCAGTCCTAATCAAGAATCAAAACAATGTAGTTAACATTTTTCATATTAAAGAGATTATTGTTCAACATGAATTTGTACCAACTGGACAGTCAACCAAGTTGACTATTTGGAAGTGCTATAATAAAAAGGCTGCATAAAAAAGTTAGACAAAAACAATCTGAAATTTTCACCAACAACTCACAGTTCTTGCATCACAACAATGCTCCTGTACAAACAGCACTGTCTGTGAAAGCGTTTTTAGCCAGTAAACAAATAACTATCTTGGAACACTCTCCCTACTTACCTGATCTGGCCCCCAATGACTTTTGTCTTTATCTGAAGATAAAGTAAATATTGAAAGAAGACAATTTGGTGACATTCAGGACATCAAGAGTAATACAGTGACAACTCTGATGGTCATTTCAAAAAAAGAGTTTCAAAATTGCTTTAAAGAGTAGACTAGGCACTGTTGTCAGTGCATAGCTTCCCAAGGGCAGTACTTCAAAGGCAACTGTAGTGATATACAGCAATAAGATACGCAGCACTTCTTCTAGGATGCATTTGTGGTCTTAATTATCAGACCCTATAGGTTCTGGGTCAAGCTTTTCAAAGAATAAAGACCTTCAAGGAGAAAAGGAGGCTAACACTTGTTGAATTCTTGCTGAGTATCAAACTCATTTGTGAGGCTATTTTCATATATCCCTTCAAAAACCTCACAATAATTCTAAAGGATTATTATGATTCCCTCCATTTTACATTAAAAGAAAAAGAATATGAGGCTCACTTCATTTAAGAAACATTGTCCAAAAAGATAAAACTTTTGACTACCTGCACCAAATCAAGAATCTAAATCTATTTTACCGCAAAGCTATGTTTTGTTTTGTTTATATTACATGCAGTACATACTAGAATTCCCAATTTAGCTGGGAAGATAAAACTGATACATATGATAGATCATCAAGACGGTGGTATGAGAGGACATCCTTGAAACCTCTCCTGAAAAAATACTACAAATAGAAAAATAAATTTCAACAAGGGAATCCAAAAGCAGATAGGGCTGTGAATCACAACCTGGAGTCAGGCAGAAGAGGGAGTGAGCTGACAACCTGAGAACATGGGCCAAAACAGCAAATCAAGGTGGGTTAGAAACCAAGAGCTGACAATTCTGGAGGAAGAGGAGGGTGAAGCTGGTACAACCCTGTATGAGTTAGAGCTAGAGACAAAAATTATGGAAGTGCCTTGGGTGAATTAGAATCTGAACACATCTTTGTTGAAGTTAGATCCTGAGAAAAGGGGTCTTATACAACCCCGAGCAAGAGCAGAAGCCAAAACATGGGTGTACACAAGACTGAATAAGCTTTGAGGTGGGAGACCAGGGAAGCAGCAGAGATGACCCAACTAAGGGTGGCCATGGGTGAGCTGGGGACTGAGAGTCAGCAGATGAGGAAGTGGTGACCAGAGAAAAATAATTCTGGATGAAGTACCAGCTCAGGAGAAGAAAAAAAGACAGTTAAGAGTGCATTCATGCCTTAGTCCTCCACACACCTGGCAAAGTAACGCACTTGTGTTATAGCTGAGCCCAGTACCCAGGGCAGGATATGACCCTGGGCAAACAGCAGTTGGAACCTGCACTGACCTTACTGAAAGGCAAAATTGATGGTCACAGAATGTGGCAGTATCCCCGAACTCTTTCCCAAGTCTTGCTACATCAATACAACTTAGTACCTGCATGCAGTCAGCTACATCCAAAAAAAACAACAACACTATTACACTTTGCCACGAACAGGCTTACATCTTTCCCAACAAATTGTACCTCACCCTTCCAGCTGAAATTAGCAGTGGGGTGCAGGGTAATTGTGACACACAGTGGTGGAAGCTCTTGCTTGTTCTGAGATGTCAGAGACATAGAATACCATGACCTACCATATCCTTTCAAAGAAGAGGTGACCTGAGACCAAGGCAACTGGGTCAAAGGAAAGTATCCCAGTTACCAAAAAATCTCCCACTGTGAGAAGAATGAATAACCAAAAAAATATTGTTAATATGCTGCAGCTATACCAATTGAGAAGCAGAAAAAAAACAAACATTTTCATATCTGCCAGGGAAAAAAGTCCTTAAGCCAATGAAGAGAAACATTTCATCAAAAAGAAATACCCTATGAAAGACAAGCTGCTAAGGAAGAAAATGAAAAATCCCCAGGAAAAGAACTGCAATATATAAAAATATATGATTTGAGTGACACAGAATTAAATACTGTAATTCTGAAAACGCTCAGAAAGATCAAAGCAAATTGATGGAGTACACACAGGGAGCTAAATGATCTCAGAAAGGAAATCTGTAAACAAAAGGAATATTTTAATAAAATATTAAACTGTAAGAAAGAACCGAATAGAAAAGCTAGAGATAAACTACACAATAAAAGTTATGAAAAATGAAATAGCTAGCATAGGAAGTAGAGCCAACCAGTTGGAAGAAATAATTACGTAATGATATAGAAGTTAGAAACATGGAAGTATCACAGACAGAAAAAGAGAGAATTCTGAGGGTCAAAAGAAAGACCCATAAAACAAATTTCTGACACCATTAGAAAAAATAGCATAAGAATAATGAAAGTATGAGAAGAGGTGCAGCAGAAATCCACAGATAATTTATTCAAACACATAGTGGACCAGAACTTTCCAAACCAATAGAAAGAATCAGAAGCCCAAATTCAAGAAGAAAAGAGGAATGCTAACTACCTGAATACTAGCAGATATTCTCCAAGGCATATTATACTGAAGAAATAAAATAACTAAAAAAGGATTTCTCAAAGCATCCAGGGATAAAAAAGATTTAACATTTAAATAAAAGGCCATCAGGATATCCAAACTTCTCAGCAGAAACTCTACAAGCCAGGAGGGAGTGTAATCAAGTGTTCTGAATATTGAAGGAAAGAAACCACCAATTAATAATCATCTACCCAACAAAGTTATTTTTTAGATATGAAGAGGGAATAAAGACCTTTTCAGATATACAGAAGCTGAGGGAATTCTCCAGCACAAGGCAGCCATTTTAAGAAATACTTTAGGAAATTATTGGACCTCAAACAAAGAGTTAAAATTAAACAGGGATAAATGGGGATAACAAAAGCATTAAAGGAAAGGAAGTAAAGGTTTAAAAATCCAAAAAGAATGAAGATAAGAAGCATCCTTAAGACAAGGAACAACGGCATATCTGAAACTTTCTTTTACATAAATGTCATGGTTACCACTGTAAAAGAATTTAGTGCTGAGACACAAAGCAAAAACAAGACAAAGCAAACAAACAAAGAACAAAGGAAAATATCATGTACACCATCAACCTAAAATAAGCAACAAAAAGAAAAAACAAAACAAAGAAGCAATCAAAAAACGCAGTACCAGAAAACAAAAGATAAAATGGCTAAAGGGAAACCTCATATATCAATCATTGCCCTACAAGTAAATGGACTAAACTCACCAACAAAAAGACACAGAGTAGCAAACTGGACAAGCTGTTAGGTAAATACAAATCAAAACCACAATGAGCTACCACTTCACACCTACTAGAATGACTATAATCAACAAGACAAAGAATAACAAGTGCTGAAGAAGCTGTAGAGAAAAAGGTACCCTCATACACTGATGACGCGAATATAAATTTGTACAACCACTATAGAAGACAGTATGGAGATTCCTCAAAAAACTAAGAATTGTATATCCATATGATGGAGCAATTCCTCTTTTGGGTAACTACTCAAAACATTTGAAAACCTTACTCCAGAAAAATACATGTACCACATTATTTATCTTAGCACTATTCATGGTGGCCAAGTCATGGAAACAACTAAAGTCTTTCTTGATAAATGACTAGATAAAGAAATTGTGGTACATTTACACAATGAAATACTACTCAGTGATAAGTAAAGATAAAATACTCCAATTTGCAACATTATGGATGGATGTTGAGATCATCATGGTAAGCAAAATAAGTCAGACAGAAAAACCAAGAACCATATGACTCCATTTATCTGTGGAATATAAAATTGAAAGTAACAACGAAACAAACACTCATGGGCATAGTCTATAGTTTAGTGGTTACCTGAGGGTAAGGTAGGAGGATGTGGTATAGAAAGGAGGGGGCTTCAAATATATGATAATGGGAGGAGAACTGACTCTGGATGGTGAGCATACAACGCAACACATAGATGATGTTGTAGAATGGTAAACCTGAAACCTATGCAATTTTTACCAACAAATGTCAACCCAAAAAATTAGAAAAAAAAATTGTGATAGGTTTATACAATAGAATACTTTGCCATAAAATGAATAAAATTTTACCATTTGCAACAACATAAATGGGCCTAGAGGATATTATGCTAAATGAAATAAGTCAGACTGATAGAGACAAGTACAATATAATCTTGTTAGTAAGTGGAAACTAAAGAGCAAGAGAAATGAAAAATCAAAATAGAAATAGACTCATAGATATAGAGAACAAACTGATGGTTGCTCGATGAGATGGGTGTCTGAGGAATGGGCGAAATAGGTGAAATGGTTAATAAGTACAAATTGGAATTTAATGAATACAAATTGGTATTCATTAAAAAAAAGTCATGCGGATGTGAAATAAAGTATAGTCATTCATGTTATGGCCTCAAAAGCAAATTTTACCAAACATTCAAAGAGAAATTAACACCTCTTCTCCTCAAGTTCTTTCAAAATATTGAAAAACAGGTGATTGTTTCCAACTTATACTATGAGGCCAACTTCACCTTGATACAAAAGCCTGGTAAATATAACAACTACAACAACAAAAGAAAACCACAGACCAATATCTCTAATAAACACAGATTTAAAAATCCTAAACAAAACATTAGCAAATAGAATACACCAATGCATTAAAAAGATTACACATGATCAAGTGGAAATAATTTTAGAGACAGAAAAAGTGTTTCCATGTATGCAAATCAATCAATGGTATACATCACATAAAAAATATAAGATATAAACCATATAATTATATCAACTGACTAAGAAAAAGGATTCAACAAGACACAACATTCATGAACAAAACACTTAATAAAATGGGTATAGAAGGAAAGGACCTCAATACAATAAAGCCATATATGACAAAATTTCAGCTATAATAACATCATACTTAATGGTGAAAAACTAAAACCTTTTCACCAAAAATTAGGAATACAACAAGGATACTCCCTGTCACCATTGTTACTCAAACTAGTACTGAAAGTTCTAGCCAGAGTAATCAGGAAGAGAAATATATAAAATGCATCCAAATTGGGAGTGAAGTAGTTAAAGTAATACTTTTTGCAGATGACAAGATCATTTATATAAAAAAAATTCCTAAAGACCTTACCAGAAACCTATTAGAAACAATAAACAAATACAGTAAAGTTGTAGAACACAAAAACAATGTACAAAAATTCATGGCATTTCTGTATACTAACAACTATAGTTCAGGAAAAATAATGAACAAAACAATACCTTTTCAATCACAACAAAAATAATAAAATACCTAGGAATAAACTTAAGAAAACATGTGAAACACATATACACTGAAAAGTATAAGACACTATTAAAAGAAATTGAAAAAGACACAAAGAAATGAAAATATATTCCATGTTCATGGAATGAAAGACTCAACATAGTTAAAATGTTCATATTACCCAAAACAATATTCAGATTTAGTGCAATTCCCATAAGAATCCAAAAAACATTACTTAAAGAAATAGCTGGAAAGATGGCGGCATGAAAGGAGAATGCCGACAACTGCCTGGGAAGGGCCTTGTGAACAGAGGGGAATCCACAGGGGAAACCCTGAGAAGCAACCTCAACTAAGAGAACCACACAATGCAGAACAACACCCAAAGGTTAGAGAAAGAAGGAGAGAGTGGGAGAGAGAAGGGAAAGCAGCAGTTCGGGGACAGAGACTCGGAGCGCGGCCCAGGGCTGGCAAAAACAAAAGGGGATTGGGGGACTACGGTCAAAGTGGAGCTAGATCAAGAGCGGGCTGGAAGCCGAGACCTAGGGAGCATGGAATCCCCACAAGCCTGTGGACAATTTAACATCCGAACTCAAGAGACAGGATGTAGTGCCCTAATCAGATCACAGAGCTTAAAGTGGAACAGGGACTGTGGAGCAGGGTGGCTGCACTTCCCCGTGGGTGGGGTGAGAGCAGGACACCAGCCCACAACAACTAGGCACCCATGATTTACGGAGATTGACTGTGAGGGAGCGCCTTCTGAAGACAGGGCTCTTGGAGTGAGGGCTGGGGCTTGAGTGGGCATAGCTGCATTAGACATGCTTGGAGTGAATCCGGTGGTCTCAACAGAGCCGGGAGCATGAAGCTGCTGCCACCCCAGCTGCGGCCTCTGTGCACAGGGCTTCCAGCGCCCCGCTCACCAGACCGCTGCGGCAGTGCTGGGTGCACGCACCCGGCCTTTCGGTGCACCGCCCACTGGGCCACCGAGAACACCGCTGCTTGCTTGCAAGCGCGCAATTGGGCTTTTGGTGCCCCGCTCACCAGGCCGCTGCGGCACCGCTACCAGTGCACATGTGCGACACTGGGATTTCGGCGCCCCACCCACTGGGCCGCTGCGCATCACTGCGTACACGCACCCTGGCTTTCGGCGCCCCACCCACCGGGCCGCTGCAGCACCGCTGCCTGCTCGCCAGCGCGTTACCGAGCTTTTGACACCCTGCTCACCAGGCCATCGCAGCGCCACTCCCTGCGCGCAAGACCGGCTTTCGGCGCCCTGCCTACCAGGCCACTGCAGCACTGCTGCTTGCTCGCGAATGCGCCATGGGGCTTTTGGCGTTCCGCCGACCAGGCCTCTGGGGCGCTACAGCCCGCGCGTGCAACTGGGCTGCCAACCGGGTCACCACGGTGTCATTGCCGGCACGCGAGACTGCACGGCCGACCAGGGCCTCTGCCAAGCCCCAGCCCATCCAAGTGCTGCCCTGCAGGCGTGGCTTACAGACATGATTGAAGGAGGAGCAGCAAGGCGGAGGAAAGACCAGAGCTTCTGCGCCACGCCTGCACTGAACCACCAGCACCATTGCTGAAAGAGGAATCTGCTATTGTGTCTCAGGCCTGTCCTAGCTCCTACTCACATGCACCCACCCCTGGCCACACCTTTACTACTCTGCTATCTAACAGCTAAGAAAGCAACCTGAAGTGCCCTAGGACACAGAAGCTGCCTGCTTCCCCCAACCCTATCCCAAAATCTCCTTCTCCAACAACTGAGCCCCCCCAAAAATAAAGAGAAGGCCATCTGATAGGCAAACCCCCAGAGGGAAAACAGACTCATGCGTAAAGCAAAAAAGACCACATCAAACACAATGCACACCTCAGAACCCAAAGCCCTTCCAGAAGATCAGGGGCATTCTTTAGTAAAGGACCTTGCACACTTGGAATCAAATCTAAGTGAAACAGAATTCAGGGCTGCATTAATC
>PVKE010046917.1:0-12099 GCA_004027555.1 Craseonycteris thonglongyai | reverse complement strand
AGGAAGGAAGGAAGGAAGGAAGGAAGGAAGGAAGGAAGGAAGGAAGAAAGGAAAATTCAGATCACCATTATCTTCAGAGAACAGCTGACTTGTCCAAAATTACACAGTAAGTTAGTGGCTGACTTGTTTAATGTCACCTCTCTTAATACTATATCATTGCTCTTGCTGTCACTAGAGCAAAAATAGCTTCACTTGTCTGTGAACTAGACAGTATGCTTTACTGAACACTTAATGGAACAGAGCATTAAACTAACATTCTTTCTTCTTCCATAACAAGGTTTGTGAAATAGAGACTCCTCCACTGAACCTTTCTTGATTGAACAGAAATGAATACAAATTGCCTTGCTCTACTTCTAATACCAGAGGACAACTTGTATTTCCACAGTGTGAGAAGTCACTGGAAGCTCTATGATGGCTTTGAATAATCATAGTACCTAATATTATGACTGCTGACTTCCCTTAGTACAGGTTCTTGAAAGAATTTTAAATATTTTGGGAACAAAACATTCAGTATTGTGCTCTCTCTACAACCACACACAAATGCATGTTTGTTATCTGATTTTTTTGAGGAAAACCTCTGCATCAAGGGAGACTAAGAAACATGTGCAATTCTCTGGTGGATTAGCCTAACCCACCCAGGTAGGCCATTGAGACAAATCCACCATTTTATACACTATAAACTCATATAAACATTGGTACCGTAATCACTAGTCTAAGAATCCAACTGTAAAGATAGAGAAGACAATTGCTCAGAGAGGGTAATGATTCGTGCATGTGACCTTACTTATGAGCAGAGCTAGCGATGTCATTTCTTAATGCCCAGCAGGGGATCTTTTTACTGTAGTAGCTTTTTTAATAGATACTTTGATGTTCTGTATATAAAAATGCAATAAAATGTATATTAAAATGCAAATAACTTTATATTTCCATTGACTCTGCTGATTCATTTAGCAAATGATAGTTGTTTATCAACACTGCAGTTCATTTGGGACATAACCTTGGTAGTTAAAGTTTGGATCTATTTTCCACAATATTATAATATGTACAAAAGCTTTTAAAACATAACTAGAGAAAGAAAGTTTTATTGGTAGTTATAAATATCACAGAAGGAGGGAAGGAAGAAAAGAAAAAGGAAAGGAAGGAAGGAAGGAAGGAAAGAAGGAAGAAAAAGAGGAAGAAAAGAAAGAAGGATGAACTATTATGCATGCCAGAATAAAAGAATTCAAACAGAATTGGGTGCGTTTGCACTAGGGGACATTTACTAAAGCAGAAAGCGTCCTCTGTGTGAATTAGCTTTCCCAAAATATCTTGGCATACATGTGCTTAAACTCACTTAGAATACCACGCTTTCTATGACATCTCCATGCTTGTCAAGTTTTTCAAACTACTTGTTATGCTGCAAGTTACCTTCTTGCATTATAATTCAATTTTGTGATACTTTTTTTCTTACAAGCATTCAGAATTTCAAAACCTAATCTGTATTTTAAAATTCAATCATTGTCAAATAATTATTTGCTAATGTCATTGTGCTTTGTATTAATTTTAAAATCAGAATACTTCTAAGCAACCATGTATTTTATATAAATATACCCTGTAATATAGTTCAACTTTATTTATTAGTCTTAGTTTAGTGATATAAATTATTCTGATTTGTATTTGCCTTAACATCTGGAATATTTCAGAAGTGAAAGTGCAAATACTGTCTATGCTTCCCTCTTTTTTTTTTATCATTCATGAAGTAGGAGCAAACAAATGTTATAGTAAGTTGAAAATTGAAAATTTCAAGTAACTTGTCCAAGAAAGACCCATATATTTTCTAGGTAATTCTAGTGTGTTATTGGGTTTAAGGACCATTGACTTGTACAACAAAATGATGATTATCATTAAATGTACTAATTAATACCAACACACCTTTGTAGAATCCAAGAGAATGTTATTATTTGGTTTCAGAAAAGACTGAGAGAACTTAGCAAATCTTTCCTATGTTTTCTTTGCTTCATTTAATTTTGTTACTTCTGTTCTTCTTAAGGTTTTTCTGCTACTTAGTTGACATGCTAGGAATGGGACTAATATATTCAAAGTTCACAGTTCAGCCAAGATTATTCTGTAATCTCTCAGTTCTGATCACAATTCAATAGGAGAGTAAGATTGGCCATTATTGAGTAATGTATTTACACTTAAACCTCTCCAATGTGTCCTGAGGCTGGGTTCATGTTTTACATGTTGGCTTGTCCCTCATGAGTATGGGTATAAGATGATGGAGGTGTGCAAAGATAATATCAGTAGAAAACCCCAAAATGTAAATCAAAAACTTGATAGTTTATTGTCTATACTATGTGCATAGTGGTAGATTAGTACCTAGGGTACAGTGGCCTCAATTCTGAGTAGGTGAATGAAAAGAAAACTTAAAAATTAACCTAAGTTTTAATTTTATTAGCATTCTATCACTAATTAGCTACAAATACAAATGATGCCTTACAATGGCACAGAGTCTCTTTCTTGGGCCTTTAAGTCTATGTGAATTCCTTCTCTTTAACTATATACACTTACTGATTATTCCACTAAAGTAGCACTTATTATTTTGTCCCTTATGTTATCATTATTTATAATTATAAAATAATTTTCATTTTATAGTGGTTAAAATGATAGCCCTAGAAGAACAGAAAAACATCGTAACTATCCCCTAGATAAGGCAGTCCAGATTTATATAGCCAATTTGAAGATGCTTCTTTAAGAGAATGAATAGAAAATTATAAAAATAAAATTAAATACACCAAGTGTCTTTGTTTACGCAACTGCAAAGTAAAGCACAACAAATTACAAATTTTAGAAATATAATGTCACAGATACTGAAGTTTTGAAAAAAATGACAATTTAAAATTAACTGATAGACATAATTTTATAATACTTTATCCCTACATGTTTTGGTTCATACTCTTTATAATTATTAAAGTATAATTGCCATACAATATTATATTACTTTCAGGTATGCAACATAGTGATTCAACATTTATTTACCATACAATGTGATCACCACAATAAGTTCAGTAATCATCTGTCACTGTATAAAGTTATTATGATATTATTGAGTATATTCCCAATGCCATTTCTATGGCTATTTATCCTTGATTGCATCTTCATATGACAGATTTTTTTATTTGCTATATATAAAGTAAGATCATCTTTTTTTTTAGTATGCTTGACTGATAATTTTTATTGAATATTAAACTATATAAAACAATCTAACCCAGATAATTATTCTATATTTGTTGAGGGCTATATTCACAGAAAATCTGATAAATTCTATATTTTTATTTTTATTAAAAAATGGGAAAATGACTGGATAACTATATACTACATTAACAATTATATATTTGACATTAACTGGTATAGATAAAAAGTGAAATATCTGCTTATAACTTATATGTTTGGTAATTGGAATATTTTTTTCGACAGATTGTCATCTGCCTTTATATGATCCAAATTTTTCTTTTTAATTTTTTTTTTATTGTTTTTGACAGAGAGAGAGAGAGAGATACAGAGACAGAGAGAGAACTGAGCTGGGGCACTCCCTAGTTCAGCACATGGGTCCGCACGGGCCGGGGCCGGGATTCAATCTTAGGTCCCCAGCGCTGCAAAGTGAGTGCTTAACCCACTGAGCCATCCCTGTTTCCCCATGTTCCGGATTTTTTACCTCTGCCCTTACCCACATACTTCCATTGGCAGATGCCACTGGACAAGTTAATTTTTCAGAAAGACCACTTGACCTAAGTTTTTATTTCACAACTCCAGGTGGATAAACACAGCATGGATAAACACAGAGGTCAGAAGGCAATTTCTCAAAAGATACTTTTCATAATACTTTTGATAACAATAATCTTCAGTAAACCCAGAAGTGACTACTACAAACCATGATATATGTCAGTAGACCCCAAATAATTATATCCTTTTTCAGCTTCTTCATAGTTGATCCTCAAATGCTTAGAACCATTCTAAAACCCTGTACACAAGCATAAAAGTAAATGCAGGGATACTGAAGAGCAAGAGGACATGACTTGAGTGAGGTCAAGCAAAAACCACAGTAGATTATTAGAGTTTTTTTCTACAATTCTGAAGGACCTGTGTATGAATAAGTGAGAGGCCACAAATTTTAAAATTCATTAGCTACCCAGTTGGAAGGCCATCTACAACTAGCTTGCTTTAATTATATTTTTCCTCACTGAATAGAAACATACAAGGGCTATGCAGGAAGCATCCAGTCACATAATATGAAAAATGGAGGCGGCATTTATGGCTGGACTGTTTCTGGACAGTCTTGGTGTATTTATAGGAATGCACATGTAAAGATTATCTTGTTCTGGTTAGCTCAAGATACTCTGTAGTGCAAAGTGCAAAATAGGGAGTAGGGTTGAGGAAATGTGGCCTATTGATTTCCTCTTCACTTTCAAACTAAGTATACATAGTTTCACCCTTTAGTATAAAAGGGGTGATTATATATATATACATATATATATGTATATATATACATATATACATATATATATATATGTGTATATATATATATATATGTATATATGTATATATATAGTGACAGTGAATGCTGCTGCTAAGTACCATCCAACAGAAAGGCATGAATTTTTGACCCTGGAAGTGGCACGTTGAGCCTCAGTAACAGTATGTGTCTAGTTTCACCTTGTTCTGTGCAGTCAGTCAGTTGTGAACTATGGTTGAGAGAAGGTGTATTTTAAAGTGTTGCACAAATCATGGATCACAAACAACACATTAACATAAATTTCTGTCAAATAAAAACAATATAGTGTGTTTTTATCCACCATATTAACTATATCTGGCACCACGTGAGTTCTGACTTTTTTCCAAAGTTAAAATGACCATAAAATGTAAATGTTTTGAATCAATTCAGGATATTGAGGCAGCCACTACAGCACAACTAAAGACACTCATGAAAGAGAACTTGCAGAACATTTCAGAAAGTGGCAAGAATAATGAAATAAGAGTGCTCTGAGTGAGGGGAAGTATTTTGAGGAAAATTAATGGCAACGTGTCTTTTACTCTAATACATTTTTAATTTAAATATTAGCAGTATTTTTTTATCACATCTACTATTAAAAATAAAGTGAAACAGATATGACAATTATAGTTATATCTTTCATCATGGGGAAAATTTCAATTCTGTCTGGCAGAGACTAGTTTTGTTGCTATGACAATGTAGAAGTGGCATAAGAATGAAAATGCAATATCAAAATCAAGTACCGTGGAGTCAAAATCTAGAAAAATAAAGGGGTCATTTCAAAATTATAATTTCTTAAAGCAGAAACCAAGATTTTAGATCATGGAAAGAATCAGACACTACCATAACAATAAGTATGAGCAGTACAAAATAAATAACAAACAATTAAAAAAAAAACAACAAGAAAAAACACAAGTCAGAAACTTTATATAAAAATCCCTCAGAAATGACCAATAAAATTAGAAATAGCAGTCAGAGAGAGAAAGCTGTCCAGAAAAATCAAGACTTAAGGGAAACAGAAAAGAGATTCATTGTCTTTTTTTAGAGTTAAGATCCAGTTTTCTCTCAAGACTGATTACTCAATTATATTAATAAAATAAACTTTATGAAAAGAATTTAAATTACTCGTTACCCATTGCCAGTTACTTATTGATTTCTTACTATTAGGTAAGCACTACACTTCTCATTGCAGTTATAATTCCTACCACTATCATTTTGACAATACAGGTTGACATATTTGGCCTTCCAAAATGACAGAGAAACATGAGACTAAGAATTAAAATGATTAATAAAACTCTATATCTCTTAGCTACAATTTACAAGTACAATGATTTCATTAACATATTGCTTTGACATGAAACCTTTACAGAAGACAAAGAACATGATGTTATTGAATGACTTTCAATCATGTTAGAATGATAGAGTTTTTACTTTTGTTTGGGTGTAGAAATTCTGGATTTATTTATTTATTTTATTATTTTTAATAAAATATTTTTAAGTATTTTAAATTTAAGTATAATGATATACAATATTATATTTTATATTAGTTTCATGTATACGACATAGTTATTTTGACATTTTTATACCTTACAATATAATCATTCCACTAATTCTGGCAATCACCTATCACCACACAAGTTTATTACAATATTATTTACTATGAGGGGAGTCCAAAAACTAAACCAGAGTCTGTAAAAAAAATTGTGTATTTATTCTTACATCTTTAAATTTTAGTAAGCTTTGAAGTCCTCTCTGTTTGATGTCATACATCTATTGAGATGCTTTTTCTACTGCTCAAAATATTTTGGGAATGTGTCCATTTTGATGACCTTTAGTGCTTCTGCCCTTTTTTTGTTTCACCTCTTCCACATTGGAAAACTGTTTTTCTTTGAGAGCTTCTTTATTTTTCATCCGGGGCAGGGGGGAAAAGAAGTCGCTGGGTGAGATGGGTAAATAGGGAGAGTAGGATATGGGGAGTCATGTTGTTTTTGGTCGAAAACTGCTGAAAACAGCACGGTGTGGGCAGGTGCGTTGTCATGCCACACATTGTTCGTATAAATCACTCATCATGAGATGGCATTGAAAGAGTCTCCAAAAAAATTCACTGCAGTCGAATGCTGCCTCTCAGGATAATGCCAGCTGGTACACTGATGCAGATGGGTTCCTAGAGCACTCACCTAGTGAGGGAAGCCTGTACTAAAAGAAGAATGCCCTTCAGAAGATCATTTGTGTTCTGGAGGTTTCCCCTCATGCATTTCCATTCACCTTTTTCACCCATCCTTTCCTCCTCTCCTTTCTGGTAACCATCTCTTTGGTCTCTGTTTCTGTGGGTCTGTTTTTGCTTTGTTGGTTTATTTATTTATTTTTTAGAATCCACATGTAAGTAGAATTAGGCAGTATTTGTCTTTCTGATTTATTGCACTTAGCACAATACCTTCTAGGTCCATCCATGTTGTAGCAAATGGCAAGACTGCATTTTTTAATAGCCGAGTAACATTATATTGTATATAGTACCATATCATCTTTATCTATCCATCCATTGATGGAAAATTATGTTGCTTCCATATTCTGGCTATTGTTACAATGAATATATGGGTGTATGTATCTTTTTTAATTGTTTTCATTTTCTTTGGATAAATATCCAGGAGTGAAATTGATGAGTTTTTGGTAGATCTATTTTTAGTTGTTTTTCTTTTAAGATTTATTTTTATTGTTTTTGACAGAGAGAAAGAGATACAGAGACAGAGACAGAGAGAAGGGGGAGGGCCCAGAACAGTCTCCATAGTTGCACATCATTGGTTTTTCCACATAGATTTTGTTCCACAGGTGGGCGCGGGGCTGCACAGGGCAGGAACTGGGCTGGGGGTCTCACCCCAGTGAGAACTGAACAGGGACACTCCCCAGTTCAGTATATGGGTCCGCACAGGCTGGGGCCAGGAATCGATCCTCAGTCCCCAGGGCTGCAAAGTGAGCACTTAACCCGATGAGCCATCCCGGCTTCCCCTATTTTTAGTTTTTTTGAGGAACCTCCATACTGCTTTTCACAGTAGCTGCACCAATTTGTTTTCCCACCAACAGTTCTCGAGGGTTTCCTTTTCTCCACATCCTCAACATATGCAATTTGTTGATTTTTTGGTAATAGCCAAAAAAAAATCTGTCTGGAAAGAGATGGTATCTAATTGCAGTTTTTGGTTTGCATTTCCCTGATGATTAGTGATTATTATTAATTTGTTAAAAACAATATCTGATGTTTTGATTTATTCTTGGCTCATGAGCTTGAAAAGTTAAAATATATATAGATGATGGTACTACATTGGTGATTTACTTAATAATTCTTTTTTTTCTCATTGTACTCTATTATTTGTTAATTTGATTAACTTTTTTTTCAAATTAAAGCATTAAAGTTAGGCAAAATAAAATTCTAATTATATTTGTCAAAAAGCGTTATGTATTGCTGCTTTAACCTCAGAAATAACAATAAAGAACATTCATAGAGTACACAAAAGTTTGATAAATCAAGTTGTGATAAATAAGTTAAGCTGGTCAATATGCTGTGAAGTAAATCAATTTATGACATATTTAATCATGCCAAAGTATTTACCACTTAGCATAAGCCCCCATTAGTGAAGAAGAAAAATGGGGTATATCATTTTAATAATCAACATAATTTTGAATACAATTATGGCCCTCAAGAAATTTGAAAGCTGTTTTTGTGGGACTGGAATTTGGAAGAGGGAAAGACAAAGGGGAAATAAGTATGTGGATCCTCTTACAAAGCAACAAGATATTTCTTTGGCACTTTGCATAAAAGTTAAGTGAACATTAAAAATATTGACAGTGCATGTGCACTTTGGATAAAACTGCTTTTAAGATTTGCCTTATGATTTATTTGGTCTCTTGTGGAGAAAATAGATAAAATCATTTTTTTTTAAGATTTGAAAAATATATATGCATCTAATTTTGTTTTGGAAAATGTTGTAATTGCATATATGCACTTTTAGCTGGAAATAAAAATATAAAAGAGAATTCTCATTGACAACTAAACAGCTAGTATGTTCCAGTCGCTCTCCTTCTGTTGCAGTTAGCTGATCTCACTTCCTCAGAAAGAAATGACCGGGTGTAAGAGCTAACAAGCCATCAGACACTTAAGTTCTAAGAAAAAAACAGAATGGCATTTGTCCGAAGACAAACAAACTTTTTCCTGTGACTTCCGGTCACAGTGAAATTTTAAAGGAATATATTGTTCTCAAAGTTGGAAATCATGTCTTTGTGAGACTCGTATAATTATTATAATCAGAACAGCAAGCTTGTCTTACGATTTAATCTAGGGGATGCAGGCATGTCTCTGCACGATTGCTTGCCTTGCAACCCTGAGACCTGGCGGTCAAATCCCAGCCCTGACCCATGTAAACCCATATGCTCAATTGCAGTGAAACTGGTAACCACCAAGATGGTGGCAAAGGTTGTCACCTCCCATGTGGAAAGCCCCCAGTTTGGTTCATACCCTGCACTGCCCCATATCCACTTGTGTGGAACTATGTCACAACTAATGGTGCACAGCTATAGATATTTCTCTGGGCCCTCACTACACACACCCCTTTCTCCTCTCAAACAACAAAATAAATAAATCTTAAAAAAAGATTTGGTCTAAATGAAGAATCAAAACATCGTATCCCCAGGTATTTTAACAGATGTGAACCTTACCTTCTGAAGACTTTCAATAGAAAGCTACATCCAAATAGAAGAAAAACAGTTATTTCAGAGTGTTTTTAGAATTACATGTAACTGAAAAACATATTGATTTGATGACAGAATTTATCAAGTTTTATTAAGATATTTTTGTACTGTCTAGACTTACAGCCCTAAAGAGCACTTTGCTTTGCTAAATAATTCATTTGGTTTGACTTCCACTCCAAATTCTGGTTTTCACTATTTCATATAAAAGTTCTTTCTCTTTAAGTCACTTCTGTCTCATATATTTTTAAACTTAAAGAAACTAAAATTTAATTTTTTTTTAACAGACATATAATCCCTTGTGTGAGAAATACCTCATGGCATGAGTAGTGTAAGTATTAAATTCGTGAATTATACCTTAGTTATCTTCTGTGTTCCATACTTGGTGCTTACATAATGCCTTAAGTTCTCTTTCCTCTACCCTAATATCCACCTCCTGTTCTTTAACTACAGAAAGGTCTTCCAGGCTCCACTCTGGCAAAATGATGCTCTGCTCCACAACTCTGCTTCTGTGCACCAAGAATTGTGCTTCTTACCCTACCCGCTTTTCTACCTTCACTAAATGTCTTTTCTTCCAGATGGAATTGGAGTTTACCTACCAAAATAAATGAACCACAATAAATAGTCAACTCACTTCAAAGGACAGAACATTAATAATCAATTCTTCTGGTTGAATTTTTATCTAAAATGAGTTGATTTTCAAACTAATTTCTAACCAGACTCCGTATAAAATGTGTTTTTGATGAAAAATTTGTTTTCAAAAATTAAATCCAAAATGGAAGTGAATGATTTTTTAAATTAACTTATTTTTATTTCATGAAGAGACAAGGGGATATTTTTAATAGTTTTCTATATATGCTACAAATATATCTCTAACTTACATTTTGATTTTTCAATAAATATTCTAGTTTCTTATTTATGCTTAGTTAAGTTTTTAGAAGATTTTTATTAATTGTTTGCTCTGCTCTTTAAAGTTATTAAGATATTACTTCAATAAGCTTTTTATTTAGTTATTCAATCCTTTTCATAGACCTTTAATACATATATATTAAGTTCTATTATCTTAAAAATATTAACAATTAGGCTGGACCAGGAAAATAAAGAATCCCTTCAGCCCACATTAGCCTAGTACTTACTAAATAGCAAAGGCAGGATGCTGGTAGAGATTGGGTGAGTGTGGAAAGAGAACTAAAGGTGGACTACTGACATTCAGGAAGGCTTCTGGCATGCCAGGAATTACACTAAGCTCTCAAGGATGGCGAACCTTTTGGTGATTGAGTGCCAAAGTTTATGAAATAAGAGTATACTCGCTCGACTTGCGTGCCAACCCATCGAGTGAGATAGAGGTATCGATTATTTTTATGTCTATAAGAGCATAAACAATAATTTTTTAAATGGTATTCTTATCTCCGCATGCTGAAATAATTGTTCCACGTCCGTGCCACTTTGGGCATGCATGCCACAGGTTCGCCACCCCCACTTAAGCCAAGGTACTAAAGCCAACCACAGGAGCACATTTGGGTCATCTTAGCATACAGAAAACCACAAACAATGCTGCAAACATTCTAACATTTGGGGACAGGGGGGACAGACACAAACAGCCAAACCAAACCAAAACAGATAATCTGCATAATTTTATAAAATGAGCAATTAGATTCCAAATTATTTTCAAGTTAATATCAGCAAAATCATGTTTTAGGAAAAATAGCTATGAACGAATGTATGCTAGTCTTAACAATGTCACATTCAGACAAATTTTTTTAAATATATTATTGTTTTAACTCTTGAAATGCCTCTGTATCACAACAATGATGTTATTTAATGAATTGATGATTTTTCTTCAATGACTGAATCCCCGTCTCTCCTTAGAGCAACAGCAATAAAAGTCTTAAGTCTTTTGTGCTTATTATAACATCTTGTTACTGGATGTCAAGACTTCTTCAATTTTTTCCCTAAGTGGTGTCAGAATTGCTCCTTTATCAATCAATCTGCCAACAAGAAACATCTTTTCTTTTCCTCCACATTCTCTAAGTTAATTCATATGTCATAACCTAATCAGTTAGAGCCAGGTCATAGGGAACTGTACAGAAAAGCCACCATTTTCATGGTTTTCACTAGCAATGACCCATGATGGCTACACACAGTGAAGTCTATGTAAGTGACTATCATTGACACTTATTAACAGACACGCAATGTCAGAGCATATTCATTGTGATACATAAAGACATCTCTTGATTTATTTGCTTTCATTTTTGAGCTTTGAGAGAAGAAACTAAATTAGTGCAGAAAGTAGAACAGAGAAAATAAGGGAGGGGGGAATCACCGAGAACTAGTACAAATCGACTTTTAAAATAATGTTGAATTTACTTAAATATTTAATCAATATCCTACCTTGTCTTTAAAATCTGCTGCAATATTTAAAGATTTAGGTTCAAGTAATGCTTAAGAAATTAACAATTATATTTATGAAAACTTCTCACATATTTTAGTCAGTCACACATTATTTAAGAAAAGAAACCACTTCACTAATGCAAGAAAGAAAATTAATAGAGGCCATTCCTAACCTTAGTTATTACATATCTTCATTGAAAAACAAGTTGACTTCTTTCTGGGCTGAACATTCTATTTGATTTTGGTTTTAATAAAACTATTTTTAATTATTTAGGTTTACTGGAGGGGACGAAATAATTATCGGTTATTTTGTTGTTCGTTGCTTGGTTTCATCAAAATTTTTTTTTTTTATTGTTAAATTTAATGGGGTGACATTGGTTGGCAACAATTAGATAGTTTCCCGATGTACAACTCCACATCACATCACCCATGCATCGCATTATGTG
>PVKE010046916.1:0-12100 GCA_004027555.1 Craseonycteris thonglongyai | reverse complement strand
CACCACTCAGAGTCAGTTCTCCTTCTATTACCATATATTTGACACCTTCTCTCTCTTCTATCACCTCCTGACCCCTTTACTCTCTGGTAACCACTAAACTATTCTCTGTGTTCATGAGGTTTTGTTCCTTTGTCTTGTTCCTTTGTTGATTTCAGTTTTATACCCCACATATGAATAAAGTCATATAGTTCTTGACTTTTTGCCTTAAAGAGCATATTACATGGTTTATTTAAATAAAAAATGTAACTTTTGAATTTTCATTATTTTCAAAAATATTAAAAGACATGAATACAATCATGCACCAGTCACTCTTCTTAAAAATATTTATTTATTTATTTTTATTGTTTTTTGACAGAGAGAGAGAGAGAGAGAGAGAGAGAGAGATACAGAGACAGAGACAGAGAGAGAACTGAACTGGGGGAGCTCCCAGTTCAGCATATGGTTCCGCACGGGCTGGGGCCAGGATTCGATCCCTGGTCCCCGGTGCTGCAAAGTGAGTGCTTAACCCACTGAGCCATCCCGGCTTCCCCACCAGTCACTCTTCAATCAGGCAGTGAACTAAAAAGACAAAGACCCTGCTCTTATGAAACATAAATTATACTGGTAAAAAACAGAGACCACATACCTAAATAAACAAACCAGATAAATGTATGATATGTCAGATTGTGCTATCCTTTATGGCAGCTGCTGGCTGCATGGGGCTATATAAACTTAAATTGCATTTAGTAAAAATTAAATAAAATAAAAAATTTAGTTCCCCAGTCACCATAGCCATACTCTAAGTGCTCAACAGCCTGAAGTGGCCAGTGCCCACCACATTGCAAAGTACAGAATAGAGGTTCTTTCTGTCTTCACAGAGATATATATTGGCTCACACAGAAAATTAAAACAAGGAAAGTCTAAGTGCTCATAATGATTTGTAAATTGAGAGAAGCAATAATATTTTAGTGTATTTTTTAGAGAATTATATGGATCTCCTTATTAAGTGCCTCAGGAAGATCAGAACTTAAAAGGGCTGATTAATTTATCTTATGGTTAAAAGCAAAAGATAAATTTGTTTTTCCTCAGCGTTCATTAATGGCACAGTTTAGAATTTTGTTAGATTTCTTTTTAAAATCTCTATGTAATAAAGAAAGAAAGTAGTATATTAATGATGGTCTCTATTTCTGTGGTAGAAAATATACAAAATATTTAAAGATGCTATGAAAAAAATTCACCTTGTTAATAATTTATTCAAATTTGAATTGCTAGGGAAAAACATATGTTATAAAAGAAAAAGCTAGAATTTTAATTTAGACAAGTATTCTTCAACAAGATAAAACAAACATCTCTCTGGTTAATTTGGTATCAATTGGTATTTACTTATCATCTTCTGTCTTTGGTTCATCAAGAAGTTTTATACCTGTACTTCATTATTCATGAAATCATTATTACCAGCATATAAATATTTCCAAAGTATTTTCATTAAAATGTATTTTAGGTGAAAAGTTAATGAGGTGAAAAGGCTTACCACTGTGCCACTGAAAAAATAAATAAACATAAAATGCTACAGTCAAGATTAGAGAAAAGAAAACATATCAATCATAAAATTCACTTTCTAATTCTGCTGTGGATTGAAACTTATACAAAAATTGAAATAGTAAGAAATTTCTTTATCCAAATAAAAGTAGCTACACAATAACCCTGAAATTATTTACCTGATGTTAAATTAGAAGCAATACAGTAATGAATGCTCAGTTTTAAGACATTTATTCCACCGATTGTGAGTTCTTAGCTTTTATATTTACACAAGAAAAAAAAAGAGTTGTAATTATTAGGAAAAAATGAACTATCAGTATTCACAAATAATATAATTTTCTTCACAGAAATTCTAATACAAAAAAACCACCTAGATTTCTATGCAATGACCAACACCATTTTAAAGATCCCATTTATAATTAAAAAATATGAGGCATTTATGAGTAAAGGTTAAGAACAGATGCATGCAAGCTCTATGAAAAATAAGTTTTTAAATAAATTAAAAGATATTAAGAAAATGCTAAGTATATAATAAGAAAACATGCTCAAGGATAAAACTAACTTTATAAAGATATTTATTCTCTTCAAATTAATCTACAGATACAACAGAATTTCAAATAAACAAACTATACATATATATATAGGCTGTCAAAAAGTATCCAACTATGTAACCGTTCTCATTATAATGACAATGGTTGTATTTTTTCCAGACAGCTTTCATACACACACACACACACACACACACACACACACACACACACACAAATAGACAAGCAGATTTTTAAAGATTTATTTTTATTATTTTTGACACAGAGAGGGAGAGAGAGATACAAAGATAGAGAAGGTAGAGGGCCCAGAACAGTCTCCATAGTTGCACATTATTGGTTTTTCCACATAGTTTCATTCCACAGGTGGGCGCGGGGCTGCACAGGGCAGGAACTGGGCCGGGGTCTCACCCCAGTGAGAACTGAATGGGGGGCACTCCCCAGTTCAGCATATGGGTCCATATGGGCCGGGGCTGGGATTCAATCCGCGGTCCTCAGGGCTGCAAAGTGAGCGCTTAACCCACTGAGTCATCCTGGCTCCTCCAAGCAGATTTTTAAATGGAGAAGATTTAAGAATATTTAAGGCATCAGGAAAGAAAATAACAAGATTGGGGTGAGGGACATTTTCTATATTAAGATGTAATATAAAATAATTATAATTAAGGAGATCTGTTTTTGTTCAGAGATAGAAAAATAGAGCAATAAAAAAGAATGAAGAAAACAGACCAGCCTATAGAGAGATATGATTGATAATCAATGTAATATTGTTTGTCAGAATGTTTGAACATCTCAACAAACAGTGCAGTTAATTTTAGTAATCCACATTTTTGAAAATGTAAATTTTATACCCTAATGCCTAAAATTAAGCCCAGAATAGTAGCATAAAGATCTGAAATGATAAATTGCATAGGAGAATGCATAAGTACTAAACTTATGGTCCTTGACTACAGAGAGGATTTTATAAATTTGACCACAAAAACAAGGGAAGCAAAAGCAAAAATAAATGACTGGGACTTAATCAAACTAAAAAATTTCTGCATAAAGGCAACCAACTGAATGGGAGAAGATATTTGCAAACAACATCTCCAATAAGGGGCTAACATCCAAAATATGTACAGAACTTGTACAACTCAATAACAAACAACAAAAAAAATACAATACATTTAAAATATGGGCAGAGGACCTCAGCAGATATTTCTCTCAAGAAGACGTGCTCATATACAGAGCCAACAGATGTATGAAATAATGCTCCACTTCACCAGCTGTTAAGGAAATGCAAATCATAACCATAAGATCATACCTGTTGGAATGGCTATCATCAACAAGATTCATAATAATAAATGTTGGAGAGGCTATGAAGAAACAGGAATCCTCATACACCATTGGTGGGAATGTAAATTGGTACAACCATTATGGAAAGGAGTATGGAGGATCTTCAATAAGCTAAGAATAAAGTTATCAGGTGACCCAGCTATCTTTCTGCAGGGTATCTACCCCAAAACTTGAAAACATCTATAAAAATATATGTAACCCAGTGTTTACTGTAGCATTATTTATGGTGGCCAAGACATGGAAACAACCAAATGTGCTTTGATAGATAATTGGATAATAAAGATGAGGTACATATACCATATTTTCCGGCGTATAAGACGACCGGGCTTATAAGACGACCCCCTAATTTTACAGTTAAAACATAGGTTTAGGCCTATATTCGCTGTATAAGACTACCCCGGCCTATATTCGCTGTATAAGACTACAGCCTTGGGGGTAGTCTTATACAGCGAATATAGGCCTAAACCTATGTTTTAACTGTAAAATTAGGGGGTCGTCTTATACGCCGGAAAATACGGTACACAATGGAATATATCTCAGTCATAAGAAAAGATGAAATACTGTCATTTGTGACAACATGGATGGATCTTGAGATTACCATGGTAAGCAAAATAAGTCAGAAAAATTTGAACCATATGACTTCACTCATATGTGGGATATAAAACTGAAAGCAAAGAAACAAGACAAGCAATCAAAGAAACAAAAACTTAAACACAGACAATAGTTCAGTAGTTACCAGAGGGTAAGGAGTGGGGAGGGGCATGGTAGTGGAGGAAGGGGGTCAAATATACAGTGATGGAAGGAGAACTGACTGAGTGGTAAATACACATCGCAATATATAGATGATGTACTATAAAACATACAATTGAAACATAATTTTACTAACCAATTTCACCCCAATAAATTTAATTAATTAAAAATAATAATATACAGAATATCAGTATTCTCTCAAATAGGAATTTCTCCAAAGAGATACAAAAAGTCTTAAAAAAATTAATGAATCTGTCAATCACAATAAAATTTAGATATATTTATTGAAAGAATGAGAGTAAAAAATTGCTACCCACTAGAAGACATTTATTATATATAGCATAAAAAATATATTAGTTTCTGAACTATATCAGTATTTCCTATAAACCAATAAGAGAAAGCTGAAGCATATAGAAAAAAAATGGGTAAATATGTTAATAGGAAGAGGAAATATATGCAGATATATTTCATTTTATTTCTTCACAGAAAAATGCAAATTCAACTCATAATGAGATACTACATTAAAAAACAAGGTGGGAAAGATTTAAAACAGACTGATAATACAAAATGTTGTCATGGATACAAAATAGCAGGAACTGTATAAAATTCTGGTGGGTTTATAAATTAATATAAATACTTTCTAATAGCCATATGATAATATCTAATAAAGATACGTATATTTTTAAAACAAAGTCATTTTATACTTAGGTGTGTACTATAAATAAGACTTGTCATATGTGATACAGAATATATCTATATTCTACCTCCACAGAGCCCCTTTTGTAATATTTAAAAAGTAAAAGCAATGTGATTATCTATCAACAATATAATAAAAATATATATTTTGATATATTCATACAGTAGAATATTTTATATGAAAATAAATGAACTATAGTTACACATATCAAATTAGATGCTCTCTAACAATATAAAGGGTGAAAACTGTGTATAAGTGTGTACAGTGTGATTTAATATACATAATTCTAAGAAAAAAGTTTGAGTAATATATTATTTAGGGATGCCTATGATTTTATTTAAAAAACAGATTTTGAGAGGTAAATTCCATCCACATTTATCAACTGCTTTCTCGGTAGCTGGTGCAAATCTTCCCGATAAAAATAATTAAAATATATGTTATACCTAAAAAAAATATTTTTCTTAAAGCAGGGGGTCCCCAATCCCCAGGCCATGAACTGGTACCAGTCCGGGGTCTGTTAGAAACAGGCCAATGCAGGAGAAGGTAAGTGACAGGTGAGTAAGTGAAGCTTCATCTGTATTTACAGCCTCTCCTCATTGCTCACATTGCAGCCTAAACTCTGGTCCCTGTCAGATCAGTGGTGGAGATTCTCATAGGAGCACAAACTCTATTGTGAACTGTGCATAAGAGGGGTCTAGGTTGCACACTCCTTATGAGAATCTAATGCCCTATAATCTGAGGTTGACCTGAGTTGTTGGTGATGCTAGAGCTGGGGAGTGGCTGCAAATACAGATTAATATGAGCAAAGAGGTTTGACTGCACAGAGACCATAATAAATCAATTACTTGCAGACTCATATCAAAACCCTATCAGTGAGTGGTAAATGGCAATTAAGCTGCATCCGGTGCTTTAATGATCCCCAAACCATTCTCCTCACCCTGGTCCGTGGAAAAATTGTCTTCCATGAAACAAGTTCCAGCTGCCAAAAAGGTTGAGGACTGCTTCCTGAAAGTATCTGAGAAGGGCCAAAATAGTGAAGCTTTTTTGGCTTGTGATATAAGACAGAAAGTGAATCCAGGGAGATGGGCCTTCATTTAGAGACATTTTTTTACTTAAGAAATTTGCCGTTTTCCAGGGAGATTAATGAATGCTTTCACCAGCTTCATGAGGTTAGGGATCCATCACGGTTGTAGATCCTGGTAATCATCCTCTGCTTTGGGCTGGGAATCCTGAAGAGTTGCTCTCACAAAGGGAAAGTAAACAGAGTAAAATATCTCCACGCAATACAAATTGACTGCATCATCTTGGGGTGCCAGCACCTCACGCATTGAGGTGTTGAAAACAATAGAACCTAAGAACTACACAGAAGTGAATAAAAATTCTCTCTGGGAGAGAAAACATTCTATGCCTGACATTATTGCAAGAAATAATTTTGCAATTGCAATAACCAATAAACAATCAAATATGGCATGCAGTAGTACCCAAATGAGAACCCGTCTAAAACATAAAAAGTCTATAGGAGAGTAAAAGAAACAGCTGTACTTACTGTGTGGGCAGACAAAAGCCAAACATAAAATTTTTATAATAAAAAGTGACAGTAGTTCAAAGTTATATTTCTCAAGCTCAGGGGTGAGCCCACTGATGTTATATTAAAATTATCATTATTATTATTATTAAAACTATAGATAAGTATTACATATTCTTATGTGTTAAAAATGTTAGAATACAATTTTGTTTTTAAGAATGTAGCAGATGGTTTTGTTCTGAAGCAAGAAAAGCTTACAAAGAAGTAACCATGGATTTCAATTCATGGGAGTGAAACTGAAGTTACAATTTACACCCCAATCATAATTCTTGTTACTTTATATATTTTATACACTATAATAGAAACAAAATTGAAGTGAAAATTTTGCACTATTGTAGTTATAAGTTCTAATAAGTTGAATAAATATGCTTAGCATGACCAGCTATTAGTGCCACCTAGTTCTGTGAATGTGTGACCAGAAAACTTATTCTCAAAGGTGAAACTGCTCAAAGCCAAATCTGACACTGAGAAATTCCGCCTTTCCTTAAAGATATTTCAAAGGTAAGTAACATAATTAGTGTCAAATTATGAAAAATACCTGTTCAAAAACTTTAGTTTTGCTTTATTTTATGGAAGAACATAGCTCTATGACAGAAAACTTTATCCTCCTTATCATATTAATAACAATTATCTATATACAATCTGTATGACATTTCCATTTCCTTTGGTAAAGCTTTTCCTTCCAGGAAAAATATAAAAATTTGATTAGGGTTTAAATTTTAAATACAATATCACTCCCATAAATTTATATTCTCTTTGGTGTTTTTCACTAGTTCTCATACTTGAAAATATGAAAGTTTTCTAGTCTATGTGTTAGTTTTGTAATTTCTTTCAGGAAGAGTGAATGGCTTCCCAATTTCTTTTTATAAGGGAATGAAATGAAATCAAAGGTTGTAGAAACTTGATCTTAAGAGTCAAATGAAAAGATTGTGTCATGATAATATTCCAAGCTACTAACACATGTTTTGTTTTCTTAACATTTTATTCATCCTTTGTTAATTGGCTACAACCAGAAAAAGAAGACAATTTCTCTTCTTGCTTTTATTTTAGAAACCTGGGATTCATGAAGCAGTTTGTTAGGGGGAAGAGATAAAGGTAGTTTGGATATTTGGGTATTGAGGTTTTTAAAGTTGAGATAGTAGAGATTTCCACAGAAACAGAAGGAAAGATTGATTTAAAGTATAAGAGTGACTGTGATCTTTACCCCACCTCCTGCCTGAATCCTGGAATTGGAGTCAAGATTTCAGAGAATGATTATATTGTCAAATAGGAAAACAGAACATTGGGCACCACAGTTTACAGTCTGGGGAGAAAATATAAAGCCTAAGCACTGAATGGATGCCTCAGCTTTCCCTGCCTTCATGGGACTATTGGGTTATGATAACACACGTTCCTACAGTTACCCACCTGACAGCAAGACCAAGTCTCACTGAATGTCCTACTTTGAGCTGGAGCTCTCTCCAGTCAATAACCCAATTCTTGGTCAGTGTAGAAGAAATCCTAGAATTGGTAAATTTGACCTTCTTTCCAAACTAACATAATGGGAAAATAGAATCTTTAAATGAGATTTAATACTATTTTGGAAATATAATGTATTCCTTGCACATCTGAATTTGAGCATGTGTAGCTAAATTATTTGTGTACTTAGAATTATATTTATTTTACCAAATCATGGTCCACCTATTTGCATTCTGTAACTATTTTAATATTTTTTCAAATATACTGTGTATTAATATTCCTTCTACTTTCATGTATGTAAAGCAAGGTCCACTTGATATTCAGATAATATAAAAATGAACTGTTAGAAACAGTGTTTTGGCATTATGGACATAACTTTTGGACTAACTTCAACTTTTTCTCCCTATGTTGCAAAACTTAGTGATTTCAGTCTTTTTCAGAGACCGCTTGCAGATTATTGGAAAGAAGACACATGTTCTCATATGTTTGATATAATTTATATTCAGCAAAGATTAGAAGAGTAATTGAGTACAGGTTCATGAAAAAGTTTATATAAAAAAAGAGTAGTCAGAGAAATGGCTCCCTGCTAATAATTTAGAGAAAATTATGTGAGTTACGCTTTTAAGACCAAATTTAATGAAACTGTGCTAGGATATATTTTATCTAAAATACTCTGCATAATTTTAAGCCCATGAATACATAAACACAATTATGATTCCAAGTTAAAATGTTCTGGAGTCAAACTTGGTGTTACTGCCAAAATATTAACAGAAAACAGAATTTTTGGCACATAGAATCTATCAGTATTTTTGAATAATGCTAAAAATTATGGGAAATAGACAATATTTCTCATCATACAGTAATGTTGATATGCAATTGTTGAAATAACAGAGAACTATAAAATAAAAATGAGTTAGCATCAGATTGCTTTGCTGAAATTTGTATAAAATCATAAAGAAAATATTCTCCATATTAAAAATCCTTTAACAGCCTAGTTAAGTCAGAACTGAAATGGCTGGCACCAAGACTTAGACTTTTAAGAGAGATCTTGGTTTCTTTTATAAATTCTACTCTTACATCTAAAACATTAAGCTCATACATTTCATTTTTTACATTTACAGAACCAAGTTTTAAAAAATTTTTTATTGTTAAATTTATTTGTGTGACATTGGTTAGTAAAAATTACATCGGTTCCAGGTGTACAGTTCTATTGTACTTAATCTATGTGTTCATCACCCAGAGTCAGTTTTCTTTCCATCACCATACATTTAGCTTCCTCTCTCTCCTCTTCCACCCTCCACCTCTTCTCCCATCCCTCTCCCCCTTACCCTTAAGTAATCACTAAACTATTGACTATATGTCCATGAGATTTTGTTGCTTTGTTTCTTTCAGTTTTATATTCTACATAGGAGGGAAGTCATTGCGTGGTTCGGGCCAGAATTAGATCCCAGGACCTCATGGTTGCAAGGTAAGAGCCTGATGAACTAGTAATTAATAGGGATGTCAGAATAGCTAAGCAGGTTGATCCCTTGCCTTGCAAATGCAAAGTATGGGAAATGAATTCCAGCTCCGGCCGGTGCAAATCCATATGCTGAACTGAGGTGCAACTGGTAACCTCCAGGACGGTGATGAAGGTTCTTGCCTCCCATGGTGGGGGGCGGCATTGTGGCTCCTACCTGCAGCCCCACACCCACCTGTGTGGAATAAAACCATGTCACAACTAATGATGACAATTATGGAGACTACCCTTCCTTTTTCCCCTCTCTCAAACAATAAAATAAATCTTAAAAAAGAAAAAAGTAATTAGTTGACCTTTGGCTATAAACAGAGACTCTAACTACAGATGACAATGAGGAAAGGTAACTGATAAACACGATGGAAAGAATATAAAAGAACAAAAAGAAAATAATGATATACAATTACACATGAACAATAACATTTGTGATTTGAAGTTAAAAAGAATTCTTTCATATTCTGCAAAAGCACACATTAACATTTTACCCTATAATAATCCCAATTTATTTCATATAGACAAATTTAGAAAAAGTTGACATTTTCAAGAAAAATGACATATAAACCTCCAGAACTGCAATTAAAAATCATGTATATTCTTCTAATTCTTGGAAATCATTTTTTTTTTTTCCAGAGTCAATCATGGTGTTAGTATTCACTTATATTATGTAAAGGGTTTGGGGCTTGTGTTCAGTTATTTTATATATCTTGATAGAAACTTAAAACATGTTCAATGATTTTTGTTGTTGTAATTGTCCTTGTGTTTGCATTTAAAGATCATAAAGAAACAATGAAGCCCAATAGAGAGGCCAATTCTAAAGACCATGCTGGATGATCACTCACTAGATAACTGATACACTCTCAGTTCTATAGCTCTTTCCATTTTTTTTTAATATATAAAATTTTATGGGATATTGTATAAAAATCAGGAATACATAGAAACTTCACTAACTTTCAAAGGGTATTGAACTAAAGCCATGTATGAAGCAGAATGGCCTCTATAAACTAGCCACATCTTATTTTCTGCAATCTGTGACATATAATGGGTTATATGGCAAAAGGGATTAGGAGAAGTATTTAAGGTTATGAACCATAAAATACGAAGATTATCCAGGTTATTCTCCTGGCACAGTCTAATCACATGAGTCTTCATTAGCAGACAGCTTTCTCAGGCTGGAGTGAGAGAGATGGTGCAAGAAGTCAGAGAGATTCAAAGCACGAGAGACTCTACCATCATTACCAGACTGAAGCTGCAGGGGGCAGTATGACGAAACAAGGGGCCTTAAATCAGAGTGGGTGCTGGCTGTCAGCCAGCTCAGAAGGAGGACCTGAGTCCTATAACCCAAACTGAGTTCTGCCAAGTACCTAAATGAGTTTGGAAGCTGATTCTCCCCCAGAGTCTCTAGTTAACAGCCCAAGCCAATTGACATGTTGATTTTGGCCATAAGTGATCTGAAGCAGAGAAACTAGCTGAGTCTATCTCACCCTCTGTTCTATAGAACTATGAGATAATAAATTTGGGTTGTTTTAAGTCACTGAATTTGTCGTGTTCAGTAGAAAACAATGACAAGCCCTTAATTATTTATAGATTTTTTTTTCCATTGTAGTTACGTTTCATTTATCTTGAAACTTTAACTACGTGTGATGTTCGATTACTTTAAAATGTTAGAAAAGTCACCTTGCTGCTGAGATTGTGGTGCCTGAAGACTTCATAGTATTTTTTGTTTGTTTGTTTCATTTTGTTTTCTTTTTAACCGTGATTTTGTATTGAATCTCAATGGGAAGAACTAGAACACTTGCTACAATAAATATCGTATAAATATACTCAGGGTAGATAAAGAAGAAACAAAGAAAGCCACAAATTGATTTCATTTGGCAAGCTATTGGATTAAATGTCTGTAGGTATTTTATTGATATAACTTCATACTAATCTTTGCAGATATTAGCCTCAAATGATAGTAGAAGAAAATAGTTTAGTTAAAATAGACTGAAAAATTATGTAGAACGTGAATAGTAAAAATAGTAAGTATGATAAAAATCTATTGAATAAATCATATTTCAGAATACACGTGAGTAAAACTGACATTCCTCCTGTATTTCCAAAGATAATATCCAGGATCCAGCAGAAGTAATGCCTCTTTTTAAAAAGTATAATGATTGAGTGTGATATTGCTATTCTATAGAATTACATGCTTATTATGATTTTGTAATACAAAATTTGATATAGATTACCAGCTCATTAAAAAGAGGTGTTACTTCTGCTGGACTTTGTATATTTATTTTATATATCTCTCTGTCTTGCTCTCCCTTACATACACAAAAATCACTTCATTTGCATTTAATTCTTATTCAGAATTGTGTAGAAAGGGACTTTCACACACAAAAGATATGCATAAAGTGAAATTGGCAAAATCTTTATTTCTGAGAAAAATAAATAAGGCTTTTCATAGACCAAGGACAGGCCATTTTCTTTCTCATTCCTTTAGTCATTCTAGTCTAGATAAGGTTTAAGAAAATAGATACAGTATGTAATCGATTATATTTTCTGGATTCTTCAATTATGATATATCCATGCATATCAAAATACAAAACTAAACTGTGTATTGTGGGAGTGCTTCCATGTTTTTCCTAATGTTAATTACTCACTCCATGTCAAACACTGTGCTCTTTTTATTTTGTTACATTTAGTGAGCATAACAATAT
>PVKE010046915.1:0-12096 GCA_004027555.1 Craseonycteris thonglongyai | reverse complement strand
CTTTTGGTTCTGCTCTAGCTTCTCAATTTTGTTGGTAAAGTACTCATTTTGCTCAGAAATTTTCTTGTTGAGGTCATTTAACTGTGTCTGGGTACTTTGCCAGCATTGAGTGAGCTCTCTGAGTGTCTTGATTAATGCAGCCCTGAATTCTGTTTCACTTAGATTTGATTCCAAGTGTGCAAGGTCCTTTACTAAAGACCACCCCTGATCTTCTGGAGGGGCTTTGGATTCTGTGCTGTGCCTTGTGTTTGATGTGGTTCTTTTTGCTTTATGCATGAGTCTGTTTTCCCTCTGGTGGTTTGCCTATCAGATGGGCTTCTCTTTATTTTTTCTTTTGGGCTCAGTTGTGGGAGGAGGAGATTTTGGGGAGGGTTGGGGGAAGCAGACAGCTTCTGTGTCCTGGGGCACTTCAGGTTGCTGTCTTAGCTGTTAGATAGCAGGGTAGTAAAGGTGTGGCCAGGGATGGGCGCATGTGAGTAGGAGCCATGGCAGGCCTGAGACACAATAGCAGATTCCTCTTTCAGCAGGGGGGCTGGTGGTTCAGTGGTGGTGGGGCGCAGGAGCTCTGGTCTTTTCTCCTCCTGGCTGCCCCTCCTTCAACTGTATCTGTAAGGCACGCCCGCAGGGCAGCACTTGGATGGGCTGGGGCTTGGCAGTGGCCCCAGTCGGCCGCGCAGTCCCGCGCACAGGCAATGACACCGTGGAGACCCGGCAGGCAGCCCAGTTGCGCGCGCGGTCCACAACGACCCAGCGGCCCGGTGGGTGGGACGCCAACAGCCCAGCTGTGCACTCGCGAGCAGGCAGCAGTGCTGCCATGGCCCAGTGAGCAGGGCGCCCAAAGCCGGTCCCGCGAGCAGGCAGCGGTGCTGCGACGGCCTGGCGAGCAGGGCGCCAAAAGCCCTGTAGCGCAGCAGCAAGCAGGCAGCGGCGCTGCGGGGCGGCCCGGTGGGCGGGGCACCCAAAGCCCAGTTGCACGCTGGTAGCCTCACCGCGGAGGCCTGGTGGGTGGGGCGCCGAAAGCCCTGCGCGCACAGGCTGTATCTCCGGCGGCAGCCGCTCTATGCTCCCGGCTCTGTTGAAACCGCCGGATTCACTCTAAGCACGTCCAATGCAGCTATGCCCACTCAAGCCCCAGCCCTCACTCCAAGAGCCCTGTCCTCAGAAGGCGCTCCCTCACAGTCAATCTCCTCCGTAAATCAGGGGTGCTGAGCTGTTGAGGGCTGGTGCCCTGCTCTCACCCCGCCCGCCGGGAAGAGCAGCCGCCCTGCTCCACAGTCCCTGTTCCACTTTAGGCTCTGTGATCTGATTAGGGCACTGTGTGCTGTCCCTTGAGTTCAGATGTTAAATTGTCCACAGTCTTGTGGGGATTCCACGCTCCCTAGGTCTCGGCTTCCAGCCCGCCCTCGATCCAGCTCCACTTTGACCGCAATCCCCCAATCCCCCTTTGTTTTTGCCAGCCCCGGGCCATGCTCCGAGTCTCTGTCCCCGAACCGCTGCTTCCCTTTTCCTCTCCCGCTCTCCCCTTTTTTCTCTAACCTTTGTGTGTTGTTTCGTGTTGTGTGGTTCTCTTAGTTGAGGCTTCTTCTCAGGGTTTCCCCTGTGGATTCCCCTCTGTTCACAAGGCCCTTCCCAGGCAGTTATCGGCGTTCTCCTCTCGTGCCGCCATCTTGGATCTCTCTTAACATGTTTCTTAATCCCAAGACCTACAAGGATCTCTTATTCAGATTTTCATGGTTCACTTCTCTTAGAATTTACCTCTAACACTTCAAACAGTTATAGAATTTTTGCGATACTACTCAGATGGCCTAAGCCTGTCTTTCCTACTTCTGTGAACTTTATTCTTCATATGTATTATCATTGCTGCAACACTTATAAGACTTTGTCTACCTTAAAGATTTTGATATCAGAATTTTACCTTATAGCTTGAGCATAAGAGTATTCAATCAATTTTTTCTTAACATGAGAATAAAATCTGCTAAAAGAGATCAGAAAGTGAATATAGAATTAATCCATAACCCTTGGCACTGAACGGACCAGCTGTCTACACTCACTTTCTAAAATAGTATTTGTTATGAGGGTACATGAAACGGGTGAAAAGAATCAAAAGTTACAAATTTCCAATTATAAAATAAGTAAGTCATGGGTTGTAACGTATAGCATAGTGGCCATAGTTAATAATACTGTTGCATATTTGACAGTTTCTATGAGATGAAATTTTAAGAGTTCACATCAATGGTAAAAAAAATTATAACACTGTACAGTGATGGATGTCAACTAGACTTACTGTTGTGATCATTTTGCAATATATGCAAATATTGAATAATTATGCTATACACTTGAAAATACTACAATGTTAGGTGTTGATTATATCTTAAAAGAAGATTGTGAATGGGTCTGATTCAGTCATGGATCATCTTGACCTTCCCCTAGGTTCAGTTATTAATCTTCCTATTTTTGGTTTCTGAACCAGACACAAACTTTTTAAAATAAAATGATCTCTAGTAATGAATACTAGCAAAGTGACATCCTTTTACACCCAGAATTTTCTCTGGTGATGTTATTGACATGGGCCAGTCTACCATCCTGGTTCAGCCATCACTCTGAGTTATTACAGGCCTGGTTTCTTCTAGACACTTATATTAGCACCTGGAACACTGCTGGAAGATATCTCAAAGACAAAAACCATCACCTTTACTTCTAATTTTTAAATACTCTTTGAACTGAGTCCCAAAGAAGGGTAAGGACTTTACAGGGTTTCATGTTAAGACACATTATAACATAGCTAGGTCAAGACCTAACTACTCTTGACCTGAATCCTAAGTACCATTGTAGAAAGATATCAACACTTTTCTGTTTTCTTTTTCTTTCCTTCCTTCCTTCCTTCCTTCCTCTGTCCTTCCTTCCTCCCTTCCTGCAATGGTAATATAGGGACAAGCCCAAGTATGAGGGCTTTTGCCATGGCCAAATATCCTGGCTCTCATTTTGCATCTCAATGACCCTCCTCATATCTCTCCCTCTTTCATTAAAGTTAGTAAGAAAGAAAATATGCTGTTCCTCTACTCTTCCTCTTTAAACCACCACATTTAAGCTCAGGTTCAGGAGAAGATGTCCACCCCACCCCCCAAACACACACATATGTCTTGATTTGTTTAAACCAAGCTTGTCCAACCCATAGCCCATGGGCCTCATGCAGCCCAGGAGGGCTTTGAATGCGGCCCAACACAAATTTGTGAACTTTTTTGCAATTTTTTTTTTATTTTTAGATCATCAGCTATTGTTAGTGTATTTTTTGTGTGGCCTGAAATAATTCTTCCTCCAGTGTGGCCCAGGAAAGTGAAAAGATTGGACATACCTGAAACTTGAGATCTACTGGATAACCCACCATATACAAGCACATATAGGAAAAACAAATCTGCTATAAATTTTAAAGGGCAAAAATATATCTGTCCACCTTTTCAGGATGCCAGGATAGCTCATCTAGTTGAATGATTGCCTTACAACTATGAGGTCTGAGAATCAAATCCAGCCCTGGCCCATGAAAACCCCTATGCTAAACTACAGCACAATTGGTAACTGCCAGGATGGGAGCAAAGGTTCTTGCCTCCTGTGCAGGAGGAACCTTGTTTGGTTCCCATCCTGTACAGCTGGACATCTATCTGTGTGGAAGGAAACTATGTCACATCTAATGATGTACAACTATGGAGACAGCTCTGGGTCCTCCCCTTTCTCTCTCTCTCTCTCTCTCTCTCTCTCTCTCTCTCTCTCTCCCTCTCCCTCTCCCCCTCCCTCTCCCTCTTTGTCTCCCTCTTTTCTTCTCTCAAAAACAATAAAATAAGGTGTTTTTTAAAATTATTCTGTCATTCTTTTCAATGAGATTCAAGATTATGTGGTGGCCAAGTTGCATCACTTACTCTTCCATTTGTAATTGTTTTTATTTGTATTTATTAATTAATTCTATTTAATGGCTGGAACTTGCACACCTTTTTTTGCAAACGATAAGTCATTGCTTCTTCTTACTTCCAGTTCTCTATCCATACTCTTTATATTCACTCAGAAGAGGTGAGAGTAACTTCACATACTAATGTTTCGTGTCTGATATAAACATGTCTAAATCAAATATCTCTGCCACTTAAAATGCCAAGAAAGGGATGCTGGAATAGGTCAGCAGGAGGGGAGCTTGCCCTTAAACCTAGAGGTCTTAAGATTCAATACCAGCCCTGGCTCATGCAAACCCATGTGCTGAACTTGGGTGCAACTGGTAACCAACCACCGGGCCTCAAGGTGAAGTTTCTCACCTTCCGTGTGGGAGGCACCTAGTTCAGTTCCCAGCCCTCTTGCAGTCCCACTTCTACCTGTGTGGAATAAAACTACGTCACAACTAATAATGCACAACTATGGAGACTGTTCTGGGCCCTCCCCTTCTCTTTCTCTCTTTCCTTCTCTCGAAACAATAAAATAAATCTTTAAATAAATAAAATGCCAAGAAAGCCTGATGCCTTTTGAACTTTCAGGGTCAAGTGATTACAAAGAGTGCCTCACTCCCTGAATGCGAAGGACTTGCATTTTCAGTTGTACTGGTGACATATACAGGTGAGGCTGAGGTCCTTTTTTTCTCCTGAAAACACTGGCCAGAGTGTTAGCCTTTTACGTTTTCTATAAAAAATAAATCCAGAGATCCCCATTGGACATACATGGTTTAGCAAATCCCCACCCCAATCACTATCATAAACCTCAGTTGGTAAATTTATTAGATACCAACACAGTGACAAAATAAAGTGAGAGCTTGTTCCTACTACAGCACCCATATGGCTTGCTTTTGTATACAATTCCTTGCTGACAACGAATGAAGAAGAACTTTCCTCTAATAAGTGAGAAAGGGGGAAAAAAAATCTCTTGAGATTGGAGTCATAAATACAAGTATATTTATGTTATTTAAGAGAAGAAATCAGCTAATTCACTGTAATAACTATTTATTAAAAATCTAACATAAGTTACAAACTGTGCTAGGAACTGCAATCACAAATACGGTAGAGACCTATTTCTCTGATCTTCAGGATTTCACGGTATAATTGAGAAAGTCATGGCTTTGACATTGAGGCTCTGGACACAGCCCACTGAAGCTTCCTCACTCTTTTTTCAGGTTACAGTCATTTCCACTGTCCTATATATGATACACAAGAAGGCTCTGATTATTTGCATCCTCTTCACCTATTTAGGCTTTAGTATTTATTAATTTGGTTCAGTATATATTTATTACATCTATAACTAAACACAGGGAATACAGAGCTGAAAAAAAGCATGATTTCCCTCTTCATGGAACATTATGCAACTTTTGTTCTAGTGAACAGAGACATGTAGTGAATAAGCAAGTAAATGAATAATATAATTTCAGATAGTGCTATAATTTTTTTTAAGATATAATAATAACTGAAATGAGTTCAATTAGACAAAATTATCAAGGAAGGTTCTTAGAAAGATGCTAATTGGGTCAAAACAGACTTTAAGAAGGAGCTGGCCATGTGAAGATCTGGGATAAAAACCTACTAGGCAGAAACAACTTATGAGTACAAGGCCTTAAGTGAAGAACAAAGTTCAATTAACTGAAAAACAGGTAGATGGCCAATGGAATTCTAAAATTATGAGTGCTTTCAGCAAACCAGTAAATGGTAGTTTCTGAGAGGTATGTAGGATCAGGTCACGTAAGAACTTCTGGGCCACAGTAACAAATATGCATCATAGGTGTTTTGAAATTCCACTGGATGCTTATCAGTAGTGAAAAGGTATAAAATGATATGTTTTACAAATATCACACTGGCTAACGTGTGAAGAATGGATTCCAGTGGGTCAAGAGTAGAAGCAGTGGTGCCTGTTAAAAGGTTATTGTGACAATTTGACAGAATGATGATGTTTACTTGGACAAGGGAAATGGAGATGAGACCTGGCTGGGGTCTTACTGTGGGGACACTGCCCTTATGGCTTGAGCATTCACTCTCTTCTTTCTCTGGTCATCCATCAGCATTTTGTCTGTATAAGACAATTTCATAATCTAATAACTATAGTGAACAGTTCTTGTGGTTTACTATTTGCTGTGCTAAGTGCTATCCGAACTTCATTGTGTAATCTACACAGAAAACTGAGGTGGACCACATTATCCCTATTTTTAAAAGTGAAAACTGAGCTCAAAGAGGTTAAATAACTTGTAGCTAAGAAGTAGTAGAGGGGATGCCATGATGGCTCAGTAGATTGAATGTTTGTCTTGCAGTCCCAGGGTCCAAGGACCAAGTCCTGGCTCTAGCCAGTGTGAACCCATATGCTGAACGGGGGCAAGTCTTTCATGCATGAGATCCCTGGTCCAGTTCCCACCATGGGCGGCCCCCTGCCCACCTGTGTGGAATGAAACTATGTCAAAAACTAATGATGTACAAATATGGAGGCTGATCTGGGCCCTCCCCCTTCTGTCTGTCTCTCTCTCTGTCAAAAACAATAAAATAAATATTTTTAAAAAATGATTTATAACATAACTATATTTCCTTAGAATGTGTTTTTGATATTTACCAATATTAAATGGAAATTTTCAACAATGCAAATACTGCAATTATGTTTGCACCAACCCAACTTTCTAAATTTATTTATTATTAAACTTGGAAAGAAGTCTGATTCTGTCAATACTGTACACATGTCAACACACTTAACCTTCGGACCATGTGTGTTGGGTGGCAGAGGACTTTGGGAGACGTAGACAGAATATGCAAGGTGTACAGAGCATGAACAAGAATTGGTTAACTGTTCACTATGCCTCAGTCTTCAGCTACATATTTATGAATGCTTTACCAAAAAAGTGCAGTGTACTGCTGTGTTCATTTAATTTTACAGAAACAGTTTGCACTGTGAAAATACAATATAAAAGTGTTCTTGGAGGATGTGGGGATAGCTCAGCAGTTGAGCCTTTGCCTTGCAATTGCAAGGTCAGGGGTTCTATTCTCAACCCTGGCCCATGGAAACCCATATGCTGAACCATTGTGCCAATGGTAACTGCCGAGATGGCTCTGTGGGTAGTGAAGGTTCTCAGCTCACATGAGAGAGGCCCCTAGTTCAATTCCCATCCCATGCAGCCCCATATCCACCTGTGTGGGATGAAACCATGTCACAACTAATGATGTACAACTATGGAGACTGCTCTAGGCCCTTTCTCTCTTTCACTCTTGCTCTCACCTTCTCTCAAAAACAATATAATAAATTAGAAAATGTTCTTGGAGTTGTTTCTAAACAGAACCTGTCTCTAATCCTCATGTATCAGAAATGTGTGTGGTCATTAGTTAATAATATTTTTCTGTGTAGTAGATTTCAAAGCACTGAACTTTGCAGGTAAGGTAAAGACTGTAATCTGAGAGTTATCTTGGGGTAAATGCTTCACAACTGCAAGCACTGTGGGCAAGTATTCTTGGGGACAATGATATTATATAACATATCGATAAAATATAAATATGAATAAGATATCCAACTTCGCAGTTTCTGTGAGTAGCAGATCTAAGATCAAAATCCCAGGTGTAGCTGACTGAAGTCTGGGATCATTCTTGTCATTAACCTGAAAATAAAAGGCAAAGTGAGAGGCAGCAAGCATTAATTTGATATCCACAAGACTAGCTAGTTATTCAGGGTACACTGATTCAGCAGAGACCCAAAGAGTGTTCTGATTAAGAGGCAATAGCAAAGTGTATTTATGAGAAAGAAGAGGAAAAAATTTATGAATAGAACAAAGAAAATTTTATAGGTACAAATAAGCTAACATACTGTGCTAATTCTAATGTTCTTTTTTTTAAGATTTATTTATTGTTTTTGACAGAGAGAGAGAGAGAGAGAGAGAGATACAGAGTCAGAGACATAGAGAAGGGGGAGGGCCCAGAACAGTCTCCACAGTTGTACATCATTGTTTTTTCCACAGAGTTTCACTCCACAGGTGAGCGGGGCTGCACAGGGCAGGAACTGGGCCGGGGTCTCGCCCCGGTGAGAAATGAGCTGGAGGAAATCCCCAGTTCAGCACATGGGTCCACACAGGCCGGGGCCGGGATTCGATCCTCGTTCCCCAGGGCTGCAAAGTGAGCACCCAATCCACTGAGCCATCCCAGTTTCCCCATAATTCTAATGTTCTTAATGCTTTTTTAGTCATAATACTTGATACTTTAAGCTCAGTCCAAAGATTATTCTGCCCAGTTTTAACATTCCAAAGCTTCGAGGAGAGAGACATATAAGGCAGTTCCTCTGGGATGGCAGCTACATTCCTTTTTAAAGTATCTTTTTTTAATATATGTAGTCACAATTTCTTTTAAGAAACTGCATTATTTCTTACCTGGACATTTTTTATTCTAAAACAGATGTACATGTAAGAAATGGAATGTTAATAACTTCCATTAGTGATTCCTAATGCATGATCTTTAGACCTTTTGTCTCAAGTGAAGCCCCCATTTACATTCTTCAGTTTGAATCCTATATATCACACTTATAAGAAGATACTGTTCACATACATAACATATAATATTTAATAATGGTGAAATATTGCATCATAGAAACAACTTGTTTACCCTCAGTTTTTGTTCAATAATTTTACATACTTTTTAAGTGTTTTATTGTCATTTGGAAATAACAGAAAAAATACTTTGAATATTTTGTGTATTTATTAGACATTGATTTGTTTAAGAAATATTTATTGAATGTTACATCTATGCTAGGTCCTACTCTAAGTGCTAAGTTTGCAGCAGTGAGTTGGATAGAGTTTATACCTTAGTAGAGCTTTCACTTCAATGGGTGGAGAAAGAATTAAAAAAGACAAAGTATTATAACTTCAAATTAAATGCTTGCTACTAAGAAAAAACAAAGCAGAAAAGAGAATGGCCAGGGACTGGGAAAGTCAGAGGTCTGATCATAAAAAAGTACATTTGCAGGTCTAAATAACATGACTAATTGAAAGAAATTTTTCTCTGATTCGGCATTTACGTGAGCAGCCAAGGTACTTGCTTTGCTCCATTATTACTCAGGTCAATTATTTGGGAGAGATTCTCAATAGGCATTCAGTTATGAATGTTCATATTCATTTATTACTCTTATTCTTACGAGGAAAATGAGGGTTATATTCCTCAAATGAATGGTTGTTTCAGGGGGTATTTTTGTCTTGCTCTGAGTTCAACAGAGATATGGAAAGCATTTTCATGGCTAATACAGAAAGAAGGCTTAGATCTGCCCTGAGAACCTGTTTCTTAGTTGAAAAATCTCAGAGTCCCTTTCTTTGAGGCACAATGTGTAATTTCATGAAGGTCACTGTAATTCTCATCTACCTCCTGAAGAAAATTCTTAACATCAGCTGGAAGGTGCTCGTATAAGAGACTCACTATAGAAACATTCATTTCTTTTCACTGTGTTTAATTCCCTACTCTGATACTGGCCAGTTAAGTGACCTTGGGCAAATTGCTTTCTCTCAGAAAACTTCTGATTCTCTCTGACAAATTTCCTTTTCTTCATCATTCAAACAGTTCTTGAAATCTTATCTCCTTCAGGAAACAGTTCTAATAAATTAGAGAAGAAATGATTAATGCCAATATGTCGCTTCCATTGTGCTACTCTATTCTATGTACCTACTAGATGCACATACTCTCCTGCCATTTTATAGCTAATAAAAAACATTCTTTGAGTTTAGTTTTATTATTAATTTAAAACTACTTATGTTGTCATCACATCTGCATACTTAACTATTTTGTAGACTATATTCTGAAGTGATTAAGTAAGTTATCCTTCCATGTTTCAACCGCATCGAAAATGGTCTTTAACTCTATCTTTTAATTCTGCTCAACAAAAGAAGAGAAAATTTTTTTCAGGAGTACACCTTTTTTCAGACTCACCTGAAAATATCAGATGGCACCATGAATGCAGAATTATGACCTAACAGAGATATCTGTGAACATAGAGACTCAACATGGCTTTCATGTCTGTATGCCCGGTCTTAAGTCTAGTGTTCAGCCTATTATAAAGATTCAGTATTCATTAGTCAAATAATTGCTGGTAAAACAAATCTTAGCCCTACTTAAGATAATCAGGACATTGGTCCTAGAATGTAAGGTTTCCATGGAGTTCAATCATGGCTTTGAAAAATCTGTTATGAAGAGCTTGGGGAATGAAGCAAATTCTGGGCATCCAGGTTACCACAAACTCTGACATTGATTAGCTGGATGATCTTGGGTAAATGACCTATCCTCTTTGAAATATAGATAGATAGATAGATAGATAGATAGATAGATAGATAGATAGATGGAGCTTATCTCTAGAGCAACTCTTCAAATAAGCCAAAGCTTCCTCCTAGGGACTGTTACTAAATGTAGGCAATGCTGCTGTGGTCGGAGGTAATGTCTGGGTAATTTAAATCCTTCTGGTTAGGATGATGGGATAATGGTTACAATTGCAACAATTTTAAGAAAGAAAATTTTTTGGAGCATTGCAGCATCCAGTGCAGCAGGTGACTAACACAAGCACATTAACCAGCTGTGGACTTGAGATAATAGAAGTTTGATTCTTAGCAGTAAGTGGATCATTTATTTGGTAAAGAATGCCAAAAAAGGCTACACATATAGAAAGGTGCAGGGAAATACTGTTTCTTCTAGTACTGCTGCTGCAGCTATGAATATAACCCTACTCCCACTCAAGGGCATTGTAAGAATTAATGAGGTGAAATTAGGTGAAACTGTCTAAATCTGGTCAATGCCAGTGAAATGGGCTGACACTAAATAACCCAAAGGTCCCCTACGCAAGGTACCAGGAGTATTAACATATGCATTACAATGCATTAACATTAGGAGTGATTATGTTAAACATGATCTACACACAAAGATGACTAAATCAGCCTTACCAGGCAGAGCAGAAAATTGCTCATAGCTTTTAGGTATGGGGCAGTGAATAAGATCATAGCTCCTCTGTGTCTGTGAGGCAGAGGTGGCACTAAATCAAGCCTGTTGGATTCACCAGGTGCCCTGACTCATTCCGGGGAACACATCCCCTGCAATTACACAGCAAGAGATCATTGTTCAAGTATCTCACACTTAGTTCTGTGGCATTTACTTATCCTGTTTGAAGACACATATAGGAAAAAAGAATACTATCATCACACATGAACATATGGACAACATCCCAGCTGAATAACAAACTCTATCTTTTCCTCTTTTCCTTTACATCGCAAATCTTCAGCTTTGAGTGTCTCCCTGCTGCTAACATAAGAGAGTGTGGAGAGATGAGAACAAACTGGTGCTGTCTTGAGTGTCATTCATGGGGATTACAGCATGACTTTACAGGATAGTGTCGCGGGTCTTTGTACTGGGCGTTCATTAGAGGAAAGCAAAGTTCTGTGAGAACCAGGACATAGCACATTGTAGTCCCACGACCCCTTCTTGTTCAATGGCCTGTGCAAATAATTGCTGGGGACAAATATTCTTCTTATTTTGTACTTGAATAAAACAACAACAACAACAACAACAACAACAAAAACCGCTGCTGAATCACTCTAAGGGTGTCAAAATCTCACTATGTGGTCTTTTGTCCTCTTTGGCCGTTGTGTGGCTTCATGGACTCCTGGGATTTTGAAGTTACACTCACCCTCTCATATTCAAACTTTGTCTTCCCCCTTATCCCCACTTTGTGAAGCAGGAGCTTTGTGTCAGCAAGTTGCTATGGCCATTGCTGGTGCTTCAGTGGAAAGTGTTATGAATAATAGTGAATTTTCCTGACTGCTTCTAAAAACAAAACAACTGCTTGGTCTAACAACCACACTTTGCAAGAGTTTTCTGCATGATTAGGAATACAATAAGCATAGTCCTTAAAATGTGGGAACTCTCCTGTTTTCTTTAAGAAATAGAAATAAAAAACAAGATTTTTTTTTCAGCTTCCTGAAAAATAGCTGCTTGATAAGAAATAAGCACAAATTGTGAGATAATTTTTAAAAGCCGGGCTATGTTTGTGGATCAAAAGTCACAGTTTCAGGCTATATCCTCATTTATGGTTTTCAACTTCTCATGTTTTATAATGGGTGTTTGGCCTACAGGATATTATTACATATGCTTA
>PVKE010046914.1:0-12100 GCA_004027555.1 Craseonycteris thonglongyai | reverse complement strand
TAGCCAGGAAAGTTCTGAAAAAGGAAAGTACTAAAGAGGGATTAACCCTAGTGTGTACTGACGTATCTTATAAAGCTGCACTGATTAAAAACAAAACAAAACAAAAAACACGTTTAGTTCTGTTAGATGACGAGAAAGGCAGATTAATGAAACCGATTAGAATCTAGAAAGAGGGGGAGCCGGGAGGGCTCAGCGGGTTAAGCGCTCACTTTGCAGCCCCGGGGACCGAGGATCGAATCCCGGCCCCGGCCTGTGTGGACCCACATGCTGAGCTGGGGAGTGCCCCCAGTTCAGTTCTCACCGGGGTGAGACCCGGGCCCAGTCCCTGCCCTGTGCAGCCCCGCGCCCACCTGTGGGATGAAACTATGTGGAAAAACCAATGATGTGCAACTATGGAGACTGTTCTGGGCCCTCCCCCTTCTCTCTGTCTCTGTCTCTCTCTCTCTGTCAAAACAATAAAAATAAATCTTTAAAAAAAAATAAATAAATAAAAACTAGAAGCGTTAAGGTCCACGAGGAAGGCAGGCCGAAAGCCGGGACAGGCCAAAAGCAAAGCCCGAGGCGAGACCGCAAAGGGGAGGCGCCGGAGGGAAATGGGAAATGCCGCTGCGGGGACCACAGGGACGGTACGGAGGCGAAGCGGCCGCGTTGCTGACGGCAAGCACGCTTTGGTGGTCACGGCGGCCACGGCAGCCCCTTCGGCCGAAGCCTGACCCCGAGCCAGGCCCCTCCGTTCTGCGAGGGCCCAGACGGACCAGGAGGCTGCGGAAGACAAGTGGGCAGGTGGCAGAGGCGGGTTGGGGCGTCCCTGTGACAATGTGCACGTGCGAGAGGAAGCAGCCAGCTATGCAGAAGGCCTCGCTGAGACACGTCAGGAGGGTCGCTGCAGGAAGCCACAGGCTTTCAGCGTAGACCAAACAGCCTCGTGTTGGGAGAAGGTGCCAGGCAGGACGCTCATGGGCGGAGAGCCGAGGCCGGTCCTGGCTTCACAGCTTCAAAGGACAGGCTGGCTCCCCTGTCGGGGGCTCATGCCGCTGGTGACGTGACGTTGAAGTCGATGCTCAGTTGCTATTCCCAAACCCCCAGGGCCCTGCTAAGTCTACTCAGCCTGTGTCCCCCACCCGGGACAACAAAGTCTGCACGATGTCACATCTGCTTACGACATGGCTTCCTGAATATTTTAAGCCCACTGTTGAGACCTAACTGCACAGACAAGAAAAGATTCCTTTCAAAACATTTCTGGGAAAGCCGGGACGGCTCAGCGGGTTGAGCGCTCGCTTTGAGGCCATGAGGACTGAGGATCGAATCCCGGCTCCGGCCCAGGCAGGACCCACGTGCTGAACTGGGGAGTTCCCACAGTTCGGTTCTCTAGCTGTCTCTGTCTCTGTCTCTCTCTCTATCTGTCAAAAGTAAAATAGAAATAAATATGCACTGAAGATAAAATAATTACTCTCTATAAATATAAAAAAAAAAAGAAATAATTACAGGGGAAGCCGGGAGGACTCAGTGGGTTAGGCGCTCACTTTGCAGCCCTGGGGACCGAGGATCGAATCCCGGCCCCGGCCTGTGCGGACCCATATGCTGAGCTGGGAGCTCCCCCAGTTCAATTCTCTCTCTGTCTCTGTCTCTGTCTCTCTCTCTATCTGTCAAGAGTAAAATAGAAATAAATATGCACTGAAGACAAAAACATAATTAATCTCTATAAATGTGAAAAAGATATAAAAAAAAAAATATATATATATATATTTCTGCTCGCGTGACAAGGCACCTACCCGGTGGCCCCGGAAGGTGGACCTGATGAGGAAGGCTGTTCCCGTGCCTGTGGGGATCGAGGAGTCGTTTTGACTTTTTTATTCTTTTTTTTTATTTTAAGATTTGTTTTATTGTTTTGACAGAGACAGACACAGAGAGAAGGGGGAGGACAGAGCCGTCTCCATAGTTGCACGTCATCCGTTTTCCACGCGGTTTCGTTCCACACAGGTGGGCGGGGGCCGTGCAGGGCGGGAACCGGGCTGGGGGCCCCCCGCATGGGAAGCGCACCCCAGTTCAGCACGTGGGTCCCCACGGGCCGGGGCTGGAGTTTTCTTCATGGAAAAGTTTTTAACTACAAAGTCAAAATTTTAAATAAGTATAGGACTATTCAGGTCATCTATTTCTTATTGAGTTTTCATAGTTTCTGTCTGTCAAAGAATCTGTCCCATTTACTTAAGTTGCTGACATTTTGGGCATAGACTGGCTCATGGCATTTCTTTATTGTCGTTTTGGTATCTATAGAATTTGTAGTGGTGTCTAGCCCTCACGCAGTTTATGTGTTCTATCTTTTTCCCTGAGTAAAAGTTTACGGGTTTTATTGATCTTGAAGAACTCATTTTTGGTTTCAGTTGTTTTTTATTATTTTTCTGTTTTCTGTTTCACTTATTTCCACTCTATTATTCCCTTTCTGTTCTTTATTTTGGGTTTGATTTGCTCTTCTTTTTCTATAATAGTGTCTTAGGGTCGAAACTGAGATCACTGGTTTGAGCCCTTTTCTAATAAAGATCTTTAGTGTGCTGTAAATATCCCTCTAAGTACGGTATCAGCTACATTCTCCACATTCAGGTTTTCATTTATTCATACATTCTCATTTCCCTTTGGAGTTCTCCTTTGACCCTGGGGTTATTTAGAAGTGTGCTATTTTATTTCCAAATAGTTAAGGCTTTCCCAGTTCTCTCTCTGCTGTTTAATTTCTCATTTTTTTTCCCATTGAGGTATGAGAACAGATGGTGTATGACTGAAACTCTTTTTAATTTATGGAGATTTGTCTTGTGACTCAAGTATTGTATATCTTGAAAAATGCTCTGCACATAATTGAAAAGAATGTGCATTCGGCTGTTATTGTGCGGAGTGTTCCATATGTGTCAATTAACTCAAGTTTGTTAACTGTGTTCATATATTCCATGTTCTTACTGACTTTCTCCTTTTTAAAAAAGATTTATTTCATTGTTTGAGAGAAGGTGAGAGAGAGAGAGAAGGGGGAGGGCCCAGAGCCGTCTCCATAGTTGCACCTCATTAGTTTTCTGTATAGTTTCACTCCACAGGTGGGCTTGGGGCCAGGGACACCCCCACACGGGAGGCACCCCCCAGCTCAGCATATGGGGCTGCACGGGTCGGGGCCGAGATATGACCCTCAGACCCCAGGGCTGCAAGCCAAGTGCTTAACTGCTGAGCCCTCCCGGCTTCCCTCCACGGTCTTCTCGCTTACCTCGCTCCTAATAGAACCTGCTGTCCCATGACTTTTATTTGTCATCTCTAATGTTTTCTTCTCTTGCTGCCTTTAAGATTTTTCTCTTAATAATTGTCTTTACGTGATTTCATCATGATGTGCCTTGTCATTTTCTCCGTGCATGCAGGTGTGTGTATATGTGAGGATTATTGATATTCTTGGAATTGTGGTTTACTCTTTTCATCAATTTTTTTGGGGAAATTATACTATTATCTCTACAACTAGGTCTTCCACTCCCCAGTTCTCTCCTTCGGGGACTCTAGTAACGCACACATTAGGCTTTTAAGTTGTTTCACAGTTCATTGGTTCATTTTATTTTTAGTCCTTTTTCTTATCTGTTTCATTGTATTTTTTGTGTATTTTCTTTCTCATTGTAGTTTTCATTGCCAAAAAAAAAAAAATCTTCTTTAAAAAAAGATCTTCCGGGAAAGCCGGGACGGCTCAGCGGGTTGAGCGCTCGCTTTGAGGCCATGAGGACTGAGGATCGAATCCCGGCTCCGGCCCAGGCAGGACCCACGTGCTGAACTGGGGAGTTCCCACAGTTCGGTTCTCTAACTGTCTCTGTCTCTGTCTCTCTCTCTATCTGTCAAAAGTAAAATAGAAATAAATATGCACTGAAGACAAAAAGATAATTTCTCTCTATAAAATGTGAAAAGATAAAAAAAAAAAAAAAAAAAGATCTTCCAAGTTGTGACTTAACGTTTAGAACATGGGGAATACCGTTATAATTGCTGTTTCAATATACTTTCTTCCAAATTTTAGCATCTATGCCACTTCTGGGTCAGTTTTATCTGATTGGTTTTCCTGCTTGTTTCCATCATACTTTCCAACTTTTTTGCATGTCTGGTCGTTTTCTGTTGGATGTCAGCCACTGTGAACTGCACCTTGTTGGGTGTTGAATCTTTTTGTAGTCAGATAACTGTTTTTAGGTTTTGTTCCGGGATGGAGGGAAGTTACCTGAACACAGTTAGAACCTTTGAAGGATTTATTTTCAGTTTGGGACCAGAGCAATAGCAGGGGTCTCCAAACTACGGCCCATGGGCCGGATGCGGCCCCCGAGGCCTTCTCCTCCGGCCTTTGGAGACCTTTTTATCTGAATAAAATAACATTAAATAAATAATTAAAAACAACATCTATGTTTTGATTCTTTTTTATTTGGACCTCGAGTGTGTCGTCGGCCCCCAAACTGCTGTTTGATAGTTAATGCGGCCCGCGGGCTGAAATGTTTGGAGACCCCTGGTCTAGAGACAACTTTAGTCTGACGCTCATGCAAAACACTCCGGAGAATTCCACATGGTGCCCCAGGTCTTCCGCTCTGGCTGCTGAAAACAGGAACTCTTCTAAGCTCCCTCAGCTCTTGTTCCTTCCGAGCCTTTTGGGTGGTTCTTCCCCATCCTGAGTAGTTTCATGCTATGCATATACCACGCAGTTCTCAGCTGAAGACCCAGGCGTGACCCTCTAGGCTCTCTGGAACGCTCCATATTTGCTTCTCTCCTCTCTGTACTCTGACCTGCAGCCTCTAGCCATGTTGACGTCTACATGCTACGTCCCCTCTGCTCAAGTCCCCCTTCCCTGTAGCTCTGTGACAATGCCTGGAACCTCTCCTCAGGCGGTAATCTAGGGGAGTCATACGGTTCTCCTCCGCTGTTCCCCATCTCTCTGGGATCACTGTGTTTCACGACGGGATGGTCAACATCTTCAACACCGTTGCTTCATAAATTTTGTCTGTATTTTTGGCTGTTTCAGGACGGACAAAAAATTGAGTTTGCGTTGGAAGCGAGAGTCCTTGTTCCTCGTCTAACATGGAAGGAACAAGTGAATAGATGAATGATATGCATTTGTGTCTGGCCAGAAATAGTTTTCTGCTTTATTGAGTGGGTTGTAATCCCTTCCTATTATTGTTTATGCCAGTGTTAAAAATCATCCTCAGTTTGGTCAGTGGGAATAAATCTTTTTTTTTAACATGAAAATGCTTAGTGCAGCGATCCTCCACCCACATTAATGGACGGAGGGAAGGAGTTCGGCCCTTCGGGAAAAGCAGGCGCCGTCACTGCTCGCTCCATTCAGAGAAAACAAAGGCAGGGAAGCAAGCGATTCTTTTAGCCGTGACTTTCGAGGGGCTTCGTAAAAGGACGGAAGACCTCCTTCATCCTCAACAAAACATAAAAGTAACTGTGGGAGTGGGTACACAAGGGCGTTGTGGGGAGAACAGTGTTTGCACCTGTAAGATGAAGCCAAACCCAGCAGCTTGAAGACACCAAGCGGAGGTGGAGCTCAGTCTACGGCTCGCTGGTCGGAAGCAGGTGCCTGGGACGACACTCATGCTTCATGACACGCTTTATGGAACCGCTTGGAAGAAGGCGTTCTCCATCACGCACCAAATACTAATTCCATGTTTCCTCCCGCCTGGGCACTGGTCTAGAGGGCTGGTTTCTACCCGAATAGCAGCACACAGCAGTCAGGGAAGCCCACCTCTACCCTCATGAGGCCCGAGAACCTCTGGGAAGGCTTCTCAGACGAGGGGAGGCCGGGGGGCTCAGCAGGTTAAGCGCTCGCTTTGCAGCCCTGGGGACCGAGGATCAAATCCCGGCTCTGGCCCATGAGGACCCATATGCTGAGCTGGGGTGAGCTTCCCATGTGGGAGGTCTCTGGCCCCAAGCCCACCTGTGTGGAATGAAACTGTAGAAAACTGATGACGTGCAACTATGGAGACGGCTCTGGGCCCTCCCCCTTCTCTCTGTCTCTCTCTCTCTGTCAAAAAACAATAAAAAATAAATCTCTAAAGAAGGAGGAGACCATTGAGTTGAGCTTGAAGCCGGAGTCTGTTAGGTGATGTAATAGGAGAGGTGGTCCACGCAGATGAAACGCCGTGTTCAAGTCACAGAGGTACTAAAAACAGGAGAACATGCCCCGAATTTCGTGATTTCAGTGCAAACTAGGAATCCTGGGGAACTGGGCAGGTTCGGTCTGAGAATCCTTGAAGGGCCGTTAGGCTAGACAAGGGGCGTCTCAGATAGTTTTCTGTTGGAATAGCATGAGCCCTTCAAGAATTTTAAGCGGCAGCTGGGCTTGACCGTATTGATTTGTTAGAAAGGCCATGTGGGTGGCATTGTGGGTAGAGGGAGGTAAGCAAAGCAGGGGGGAAATAATTTAATAAGTATTATTCAGGACCTAGGCAGTGTGTTAGAGGCTGAAGATAGAGTAAGAACAAGGTAGGCATGCGTGGTCTGTGCCCTCTTGAAGCTTTTCAAGGAATCTGGAGAGTTAAAAATTGAACAAACAGGGGAAGCCAAGATGGCTCAGCGGATTAAGCGCTCACTTTGCAGCCCCGGGGACTGAGGATCGAGCCCCGGCCCCGGCCCGTGGGGACCCACGTGCTGAACTGGGGTGAGCTTCCCATGCGGGGGGCCCCCAGTTCAGTTCCCACCCTGCACGGCCCCCGCCCACCTGTGTGGGACGAAACCAGGTGGAAAACGGATGACGTGCAACTATGGAGACGGCTCTGCCCTCCCCTGCTCTCTATCTCTGTCTTTATTAAAACAAGAAAATAAATCTTTAAAAAAAAAAGACTGAGCAAACAGTAGCAAGCACTTTGGTATGAATACGGCCGTGCTCTGGAGGGGGCAGAAGAAGGCTTTAGGGCGTGTCACTGGGAGACCCCACAGGTCAGGGCAGATGGAGGGACAGACAGATCTCTCCGGAGGAAGTCGCACGGGGCTGCGAGCGGAGAGGCGGCGGGGAGGCGGCCGGGTGAAGGGCTGGCCTCCTCAGAGCAGGCCGGGAGCGTGTGGAGCTGCTGGGGGCGGTAGATGACCCTGTGGGCCGTGCTCAGGGCTGTGGGCTTAGGGTCAGGAGCGCTGGGCGGCCTGTGACAGGTGAGCTGCAGAACCAGAGGGCCGCGTTCTCACGGTGAGGGAACTCATGGAAGCTGCGTGTGCACACGTGTGGTGCTGCCGAGGACGTGGGGCAACCAGGACCCTTCCTGGGACTGGAGGGGGAGACTGGGGTGAGCATTTCAGAGACATCCCACAGGAGCTACACACACACACACACACACACACACACACACACACTCACACGCCTCCCCTGTGATTATGATTCAGTCATTCTATTCCTAGGTATTTCTCCAAGAAAACTAAAAACATATGCCTGCCGTCCGCAAAAAGAAAACAAATAAGAGACGGGTACGAGGGCGTTGGTAGCAGCTTTACTCAGGATAAGACCAGCCTGCAAACAGCGCCGGTCAATGGGGAGGGCGGGAATCGCGCGGTCGTCCCCTCCCGGGGCTCTTCCTCAGCCACCGAAAGGGATGAACTGGGGCTACAGGAAGCCGCCGAAGGGCTCTCACGGACACTGCGCTCAGCCGCCGAAGCCAGGCCCCAAAGGGTGGATGCTGACTCCATGGATGGAAGGTTCTAGAACAGGCCGGACTAACTTATAGTGATGGACATCAGAAGAGCGGTTCCCTGGTGTCAGCTATGTACATGGACTGGGGGAAAGCAGGTGACTGAAAGGGGCACAGTGGCATTTTGGGGGGGCCGGGGAAGGGTTCTAGATACAGTGATACTTTGAAGTCCAAACGCCCCCAAACTCGGACAACTTGGAATCCGAACAAACAAAATGAAGCAAACTTTGCCTCGGAATCCGCACGCCAACACGCTGTCTGCACGGACGTACCCACTGTGCAGCCCGCAGCTTCACCCACATGCCCGCTTGTCTTGGACCCCGCAGGTTCTGGAACCCCAACAGGGTCCTGGGACGGCTTAAGTTCGAATTCCAAGGCGTCGCTGTATTGATTGTGGTAGTGGCCCCACGGGCATGTCTGTCAAAACGCATTGCCTTTTGGCTTCAACTGTGAACACAGCCACGACAAAAAGACAGGAACAAAAGAGAATCTGTGGAGTTTTCGGGGTGCCTTGAGGGCGGCACTGGGGAAACTGAGGACAGAAAGAATCAAAGAGAAGTTTGGAGACAAGAGGATGTATTGGCACCTTGGATGCGGCGGAAGGTGGAGTCAGCATTGACCCTTAGGTCTCTGGCTGGGGCAGCTTGGTGACCAGTTGTGTCATTACTGACCGGGGGGAAACAGGCCCTTCAGGAACTCGTGTGTGTGCGTGCATGTGTGTGTGCGTGCATGTGTGTGCATGTGTGTGTGCGTGCATGTGTGTGCGTGTGTGCGTGTGTGGTGGGAAGGGAGCAGAGAAGGAACATGGAGCTAAACGCTGACACGTCTGTCGGAACTGAACCACCGTGGGACCCGGTTACAAACGTTTACCCTGTTTTCCCTCCTGTCCTGTGACGTTCGTCCCTGGACCTCCTTAGCGCTCCTCCCGCCCGCTTTTCGCGGTAACATCACACACACCGCCAGTCGTCACGGGGCTCGGGGAAGCCAGTGAAGTGCTGGCTTTCGGTCGCCGTGAGGAGGTGGGGCTGGTGATGCTCAGATTCAGCCGCGAGGCGCGTGGACGCTGGGCGGTGACAGGCAGACACGGTGGAGAACGTCCCCATCGCTGGACATTCACTTGGGGGGGAAAGGCGTGTAGACAGTTCCCCGAGGACCTAACCCCTGACTTTTCCCGCCACGTCATACCCTGACATTCCCAGTCACATCATCACCCGTGGACTGTTTCCCGGCAGCTTGGGACTTGACGGAGTGCTGTTCTCTATTCCAGAAAACTACGTCCGCAAGCTTGCTGTTGGTCCGGGTGTGCGAGCGGTCAGCGTGACCCTGCTGTGTGGCTCCGTATTGTAGGGGTAGCTCCCCACGGAGGGGCCGCCCTCCGCCTGCCTCGCGGGGGCTCCCACAGTGGACCGTCCCCGAGCGCTTGACTCAGTGAGAGCTGTGCGTTTCATGACACGTCCTTTTCTCTCCTTTCTCCCCTCCAGCAGGCAACAGCCGTTCTGTGCGTGTTTTGAAGTTCTGTGTTAGGTAGCTTATATCGTCTGTGACTGTCGTTTGGGAATGGTAAAGGGTGGTGTCACAAAGGATTTGTTATTAAAAGAGGCCGTGGGGGAAGCCGGGAGGGCTCAGTGGGTTCAGCGCTCGCTTTGCAGCCCCGGGGACCGAGGATCGAATCCCGGCCCCGGGCCGTGGGGACCCATGTGCTGAGCTGGGGAGTGCCCCCAGTTCAGGTCTCTCTCTGTCTCTGTCTCTGTATCTCTCTCTCTGTCAAAAATAAAATAAAATAAAAATAAAACAGATCTATAAAAAGAGGCTGCGGGGTCCACTAAGGTTGAGCAAAAGAGACCCACAAAGTCGTGCTCAGGGACTCGGGCCTGAGAGCCACACTGCGTGGGTTGACCGTAGACGTAGGTACCGTATTTTCTGGCATATAAGACGACCGGGTGTATAAGACGACCCCCTAATTTTACAGTTAAAACCTAGGTTGAGGCCTATATTCGCTGTATAAGACGACCCCCCACTTCCGAGGCTGTAGTCTTATACAGCGAATATAGGCCTAAACCTAGGTTTTAACTGAACAATTAGGGGGTCGTCTTATACGCCCGGTCGTCTTATACGCCGGAAAATACGGTATTAACTTTGGCCACGTGAATGATCCTCACCTCTAACAGGGATACACCATTCCCACCAAATGCATTTTAAAGTAAATGCACGCTCTCCAAGAAATGTTCATGTCTTCAATTTCCACTTATACATTTCTGTGGAAATTTTTCTACCTGAATATATATCTGTCTGTATCTCAAGGGTGCCCCCCCCAATGTATACACATTTTAAAAGCTGTTATCTAGGTATGACTGTTTGAAGTTGACTTGAATTATGCTCGCAATGTGCAGTGTGACGTTCGCTTAAAAGGTGGCGCTCATGAGATGAATGGTAGGGTCTCCATGCGACAGGCAGGACCGTCAAAGAAATTGGTGGAAGCACCGTTGTCGTTTGAGGTGCACAAGACCCTTTGGAAATGGTGTTTGAAATTCGAGGACGTTGTGGAAGTTCAACAACAATGGAGGTGTGAGTGTGCAACACAACCTCCAAGGTACCCAACAAGTGCACACATTTGTGATAAGTGTGAGACGCAGGGTCAGTGGAAACGGCATGAGCAGTGATCCAGGTGGACACGTGGGTCAACGTGGCTCAAGCAGTAGTTGGCCGTCATCAGAAGTGTCTGGACGCTGATGGTCACCACTTTGAGCTCCTACGGCCGTTGCAGACGTCATACGTGACTCGTATTTGTCTTTTATTATCGGTATATATTGAGTATTAAACTTTTAATATGGTTTCTTCCTTTCTTAAAATGTGTCTACATTTTTGGCGCTCTCTGTATACCTACACATACAACACACAGAACACATACACTCACACATACATACATCATGATGGTATTCTACAGCAAGGCTTTGGGAGAAAAAAAAAATCATCTCCTTTCAAGTACACATTTCCCCACGGACGAGGTTAGGCATTTGCTGTTCTCAGTGAGAGAAGGGAGAGAGAGCTGGGGGACATTTAAGTCCCCATGACGTCAGAAACCAAAGGAACAAAGACCTCCAAAAAGAAAGACAAAGGGGGGGTAGGTCTATTTAAATTTAAACGTGTACCACCTGCTTCTTAGGAAGCTCACTGTGAGGCTACACACTTTCTGAGACTGTCACAGGTTCTCCCTGAATTGTCCCATAAAAAGTCTGTGTTGAAAAAGCTTTGAGGGGAAGCCGGATGGCTCAGCGGGTTGAGCGCTCGCTTTGCAGCCCTGGGGCCTGAGGATCGAATCCCGGCCCCGGCCCGTGTGGACCCACATGCTGAGCTGGGGTGTACCCCCAGTTCAGTTCTTGCCGGGGCCTATGCAGGAGGCCCCCGGCCCAGTTCCTGCCCTGCGCAGCCCTGTGCCCACCTGTGGAGTGAAACTATATGGAAAACTAATGTCAACTATGGAGACTGCTCTGGGCCCTCCCCCTTCCCTCTGTCTCTGTCTGTCTCTCTCTCTCTGTCCAAAGACAATAAAAATAAATCTTTATAAAAAAAAGAAAAAGAAAAAGCTTTGAACGTCACATACAAATTCTCACGCGGTGGACTTCAGCCACGAGGCATGCCAAAGAGCCCAGCGTTCATGTAGCCAAGGGAGCTATGCCGGCTGTGGAACGTGGCAGTCAGTACTTACACGAGCTGTGATAAGGAAACCCTGCACTCTGTAGAGGACCTCGCTGCTGGCTTTGTTTATGCAAGTATTTAAAATAAAAATGGTGGGAGGCCAGGGTAGCTCAACAGGTTGAGCACTCGCCTTGCAACTGTGAGCTCTGGGAATTGAATCCTGGTCCTGGCCTTGTGCAAACCCATGTGCTGAACTGCAGCACAACCGGTAACCACCAGGATGGCGGGAAGGGTCTCGCCTCCCATGCAGGAGGCCCCCAGCTCAGTTCCCGCCGCTTGCGGCCCCACACCCACCTGCGTGGGCTGAAACCAGGTCATAACTAGTGACGTACAACTATGGAGACGGCTCTGGGCCCTCCCCCTTCTCTCATATATGCGGAACCATATGCTGAACTGGGAGCTCCCCCAGTTCAGTTCTCTCTCTCTGTCTGTCAAAAATAAATAAATAAATAAATAAATAAATAAATAAATAAATAAATAAAAGAAAAAAAGTAAGCACTGGTTGTGTGGGTGAACGGTCCTTTTGACCTTCTGGGGTACAGAGGTCAGATAGGAGCTAAAGATACATCTGTGAGAGTCGTCTGCATTCAAGTAGCACTTAAATACAAGAGAATGGATGAAGTGGCCCATCCTGGGGGAGAAAGGGGATGGAGACAGAAAAGTCTGGAAAAGAGCCTCAGAGATCTCACCTTCTCTCAGAGCAATAAAATAAATCTTTAACAAAATGAAAAAATAAA
>PVKE010046913.1:0-12099 GCA_004027555.1 Craseonycteris thonglongyai | reverse complement strand
TTTGTGAACTTAATTGAAGAAATAAAAACATTTATACATGATAAAAATGAAAATTATGATGAACTAACAGACTCTTGCTGGCTGGTGGATTTGGGTTTTCTTGCTGACACCATGGAAAAATTAGATTCTTTCAATTTGGAGTTGCAGGGAAAAGACAAAAATAGAGCTGAAATGATAAGCTCTGTAAATGCATTTAAAGCGAAATTGACTTTGTGGATATCACATCTGCATATCAAGTCTCTTGTGCACTTCCCATACATGAGGAAAATGCTAGGTAACAATGAATTAAACGTGTCATTATTTATTGAGACCCTGCAAGTGCTTCAAAAACAGTTTGAAGAGAGATTTATGCAGTTTACAAATATCGAGCCAATTGTCTCCTTCTGTATCAATCCTTTGACTTGCCAAATAAATGGAATAGAACTAGCCGCATGTTTTGCAGACCTTGTTCAGGGGAAAGCAGAAGAACTAGAGTTAGAAATTTTGAACCTTAAGAACGATATTTTGCTAAAATCCTTAATATCAGAGGACTTATGGAACATAGTCGACAAAGAAAGGTTCCCATTTTTAAAAAAAGGGGCATATAAAATCAAACCGTTTTTCGGGTCAACGTATTTATGTGAATCTTTGTTTTCAAACATGAATTTAATAAAATCACGATATAGATCTCGACTTACTGATGAGCATCTTAATAATTGTTTGCTAACAGGGTTGTCATCATACTCTCCTAATTACGAGGCACTGGCCAATGAAATGCAATGCCAAAGATCACACTGACAGATTGGTTTTTTTTTATGTTTTCTTAAATGATTTTATTATACGTGTGTTTTTTATTTACTTTGTATTACGTTTTGTATATATGTTTCTTTGTGTGTACATAATTTGTACAATAAATTTATTATTTTAAAATTATTTTTGTTTATTATTTTTTATTCTTGTTCAATAATAAATATCCTTAGAAATAGCTGGTGCCCGCCATGCTACTGATATTTTAGAATGCGCCCTAGGGCATAAAAAGGTTGGGAACCCCTGATGTAAAGCATTTGCTAATTTACTTTATGATTTGCAAGGAGGAAACCAATTTCTATATTAGTTCAGAGTTATCCTAATAGTCTATGAGTCTGATGAGAAAACATAATTATTCACATTTATTAAATATTCACTACATAACATGATATTCTGTTTAGGATTATTATCTGTTAAAATCATTGCAAAATTCCTCTGATGTAGAAACTATTACCTTTGTGTTTTTTTTTAATAAGAAATCAGAGTTAGAAAAATAAACTTATCTATATTTAACACTAGGCAGGGCCTAGATTTGAAACAAGATCTCTGTGTATTTTACTTTGAATCTAGAGATTATTAGCGGTATACTAAAATAACCTCTAGGTAACAATGATAGTAATTATAGGGCAGATGTAGCCAAATACTTCTAGGATCAAAGGAAGGTGATTTGACTGCTTGTAACAGACCAACAACTGAAACGGAAGAAACTAGGTAAGACCAGGGCTCAACCTACCAAATCAAAAGCTGAGAAGAGTTTAAACCTGAGCATGAGGGTTCAGTGCAGGATCCTAGTCACAGAGAAAAGCTGGCATTTACATGAACAAATAAATGAGACTCAAAATAGGATTAATAAAAAATGTTGTTTCTCAGAGGCTTTTTGAGGTCTGACGAGCCTTAGACATAAGGTGCAATGCTACATGATTATCTACAAACTACACATCGATGAATATGGCCTTCTATCATACGGCCCATTTGGTCAGGAATGTCTCGATATTGGGCTGTATACGAAGCCTGTGAGTGACAGGCCTGGGTGACTGACAAACCCTTACTTTTAAATTTACTGGTAGGTGTTTGTATGGATCCAGGAACTATGGATTATATATTTATAAGAAAATTTACAGCTTGCCTTCGAAATACATATACCTGTAGGGATAATGGAACTTAATTGAAGGCATTATTGTTAATGAGAAACATTAAATGTTTAGTTGGCCTGTTTTTTGATACTATGCAAGATAATATTTAACTAAAGCATAAAACAAAAACATAAAACACTTTCCCTCAATATTTAACAAAAGTATTCTACTCTCTAGTTAAAAAGAATTACATAGAAGCATCAACCTGTTGAATGAGTGGGATCACATGTTTATATTTCTCACCATTTCAAGTGCTTTTGTAGTTTTTTTTTCATTCAGATTTATTCTGGAATGCATTGAATGGGTCAACATATATTGATAAATAAGAGGTGGAGCTGAGAGTATTCTCCATCTCAGAGACAGGTAAAAAGGCAGTTACCTGTTCTTTCTGGTCTCCCAAACTCTTGCATATCTTTTTTTTACATTTGCATATATAATTCCTCTGTTTTGATCTCAAGTAGATAACTAGCTTAAGAATAGGTTAAGATGCCAAATGTTCTGAAATTGCAAGGTGTTCAGTAATTTGTACAGAGTTGAGGAACAGGTCTGTCAGGATTGGGCTGGTGAGTTAGACAAAACACTCACCGGCCACTGAGGTCAATTGGCAAGAATGAAAAGACATGTCTGAGAAATTTCCTCACCTTGTATGGCCCCGCAGGATGGCTGGTTAGTCAATGACAGGTAAGATTCCCCAGGGAGGAACAACCTAAGACAGGCACAGTCGCATAGGGGCCATCAGAATAATATATGGGGAGCATAAGAGATGAGGCACAAAGCCTCATCCCCCCAACTCTTCTACAGGAATTTCTCTTCTCTTGCCCTTTCCCCTCAAGGAGTTATGGGAGGGTTACTGGAATGTTTCTCCTTGGCTGGAGCACAACTAACTCCAGGGCCTTGGAGATAGGCAGAACTCCATTGACCTTCAAGACTTGGGTTTGATATGGTTTATTATTTATCTTTAGTGTACCAGTAAGTTCTTCTCCCAAGAATGCTCTGACCATTTAGTCACCCAATTATTGCTGTTTTGCAATGAATTAAACAATTGCTCTGTAGATGTGATATCTCTGCTTAGTCCTGAGAAAAATAATCTGTTTTGTGTTGTTAACTTTTACTCTGTAGCCATGTAGCTGTGCACGTACTCTTTTACTATAAAAGAAGCTGTAAAAATAAACTCGGGGCTGGAGTATGATTGCATGCTGACAGCCCTCACAATCCCATGCTCTTTGGTTTTCTTTAATCCTCACGCCTTGCTCCGAGACTGTTCGACATTGACGGCAGGCTCCGTCACAAGTCCCAGTAACAACCTTTTCTTCATTGTCATTTTCTTTCTTCGAATAGTTTCCACTGAATTGAAAAGAAACCCCATACATAGAATAACACAGGGCACAATAAGGAGACTTGTGCCTAACAATCTATATAGACATATAATCAAGTAGTAATTGTAAGTCTAGCTGATATGTGACTGGAGTACGGTGTTAATGAAATTTCACAGTGGTTCTGGTAAGATGGTGATGGTTATTAAAGCTGACCCCCTTCAGCAAAGTAAATTGCCTTAGGTTTTAATTTTATTTTGACAGGATCCTTTATTACTTTTTCTGAAATCAATATTGACACTCACAGCACACTGTAGAAAAAGCTAAACAATGCAGTACTCTCATCAGTGAAAATATGAACAACAGGTGGTTTATAGTTTTAGTTGCTACATATATTATCCATGGCACAAAATTATATGTGACACATTGAAAAAATGCTATGCATGCATTAATGCCATTAAGAGCATTTAATGTAGGCTCAACTTTACAGCCAATAAATATGAGGTCATTACTTTTGAAGGCTTCTTTAAAATGGATGAGTAAGAAAGGTTACTATAACTTTATACTGATCCCTATATACTGATTATACTAAGTACTAAGGCAACTTGAATGTAAGCCTTCATTTTTTGAGACATTTTAAAGCAAAACTCTGAGAAGAGAATACAATTTATATGTACAATGGACCTTAAAAACTATCATATTAATTGAGCTTTTACACGTAGAAATTTAGGGATTTCTTTAGTTAAATTAATTAAGGTTACATAGTTAAGTGGCACAGAACCAGAACTAATGTCTCCAGTAAGTATACTCTCTTGAAATTTAAGGTTAACATTTTAACAAGTATATTAAGCACTTGCAGCAATGGTTCAAATAAGAATATAGATATATATTATGGGGGACACAAAATAAACCAGAATTATCTTCTGGAGGACAGGCCCCTTGTAGTACAGGCGTCCCCAGCTAGGTAGGTGTTCTAGGAACCCATCTGCATTGGTATACCAACCGGTATTATTGTGAGAGGCTGCATTTAGCTTCAGTGAATTTTTCTTTGGAGACACTTTCAATGTGTTGCCCGTCTCATGATGGGTGGTTTACATGAACAACGTGTGGCGTGATAATGCACCTGCCTACACCATGCTGAGTGTTTCTCAGTTTCTGACCAAAAACAGTCTGACCTCTATGCCCTACTCTTCCTATTCACCTGATTTCACCCTGAGTGACTTGTTTTTGTTTCCCTGGATGAAAAAACATCCTTAAAAGATGTTTGCAGATGGGAAAGAGGTGAAACAGAAAATGGCAGAAACACCAAAAGACATAAAAATCAACGAGAACGAAAACTGTTTAGAGCAGTGGAAAAAACTTCTCAATAGGTGTATTGCATCAAGCAAAGAATACTTTGAACATGACTGAAGTTTAACCATTTAAGAATAAATACACTATCTTTTATAAATAAATTCTAATTGTGTTTGGCTCCCCCTCATATGTATGTATTTGTATATATGTGTACATGTACATATATACATAGATAAGGTACCCATGAATTTAGTCAAATGTACTCTACTATTCCTTTTCACATTTCAAACATAATTTCTTATCCATGGTGCTAAGATTAAGTTTGAATACTTTTCAGAATAAAGTATTAATAAATCAAGATATGTTTTATTAAATATATCATGGACGAATGAAGAAACATATGACCTCACTCATAGGTGGGACATAAAACTGAAAGGAACAAAGAAACAAAAACTCATGGACACAGTCCGTGGTTTCGTGGTTGCCTGGGGATGGGGGTGGGGAGGAGAAGGGGAGGGCTGGGGGCGGGCATGGGGAGGGACACTAAGTGTAAAAATAAATAAGTAAAAACAGGAAAAAAGGAGACAAAGGCACAAGGGTGCTAAGCGTATTTCTGAGAATGTTATTCAAATAGCAGACTAAAAAAAAAAAAAGGAACGATGCAATAAGGCAAATGCATGAATGGTTCAGCTAAATAAACATTCACCTCAAACGCTGCCTCATCATAGCAAAGGCGATTTATTCCCTTGCATTAAAGTATTTCATAGAATTCCACAAAAAGAAAAAAAAAGATATGTTTTTATAATTATACTTGTTGAGAAAAATGTTAGTTGTTCCACTGAGTGAAAGAACAAAATTCTCTAATGTGCAGATAATCTTTTGCACCTTTTTCTCTTCTGGGAAAATTCCATTTTTCAATACCCCTCTATAGTTGTCACCACCACTATGACTTCAAATTTCCTTTCAAGCCTCCACTTGTCTATGAGAATCACTTCTAGGACTCTTCTAACAGTTCTAATATTCTTTGAAATTCACTGACCCTTAGACTCTATTCTTAGGTACTCTGAACACCTTAAAAAACTTCTTTAATAATTTATTCATATTCAATTTTGTGTACTCTGCTCCATTCAAAAAAACTCTAAATTCTGTACATTATTTCCACCTTCCTTCTCTGAAGACTTAAATTATAGAACAATATTCAATTTAATTTCACTTATGTTTCTCTTTTCATTCGTTTTCTCTAATGTTGCTGCTGCTTCTTCATAGCCTATATGCACAGACCTTTCCTAGCTATTTTGTCATTTGTTTTCTGCTTTCATGTTTTTGTGTCTTGTTTTTTCATGGTTTCTTCTCTCTCTCTTATAAGTTCTTTAGTTCTTTTTGCACAGACATCACTCTAAACAAATTTCCAATTTTTGTCTCATTTTAATTGGATACTAGAGCATTTGTGTCCCAAAAAACTCCATTAGAAAGCATTTGGAATGAAAATAACCACAGTGGTTAGAAACAACAACACAAGAAAGAGCTTGCTGTTTTGCAGGAGAAAAGTCACCAAAGCTAGCAAGTGTCCAGGGATCTCTTGTGATTAATCATGTGGATTTCAATTAATGTGTCTATATATTAGAATGAATTCTAAAAATGTATGCAAGAATATGGAAAATAAATTATATTGTCAAAAGCTAAGTTGGCTTGATTTTATGGAAGTAGGCAAATACTATATAAATTAAATGGTGAATTTTCATTTATAAATGATACATAAAATTCTCCTTTATTTTGTGTAAAAGCATGACAAAAAACCTTTAGAGGCTGTGCAGCACATCCATTATGTTTATGCTTGCTAAGCAATGTACCATAATTATTTAACTACAATTTCAATGTTTTCATGTATGCAGCATTGCTGAGCCATAAGAAACTTAGTATTATTGTGTTCCTTTGCAATTACCTGAACATCCCCTGGGTCTAAGAGGATGAATAAGTTTTCAAAGATTGCTGACTCTCTTACCCTATTAGAAATGATTGTGCCTACTCTTTCCACTACAGGAACCCATTTTTATTAGTGTTTGTTTAGCAACTTTAGAATTTTTATAAAGTCAATTAATACATATTTAAAAAATTTAAGTATAATGGGCACATAGCTAGTGTCATCATCCTAATATGTTACTCAACTCTACATATAAAATTAAGGTCACTAAAATATGAATATCTATTGTTTTAGTTAAGTAATGTTTTTTTTTGTTTGTTTCTTTACCACAGTGAGAATACCTATTTACTTGCTCCACTGAGAATAAACAAAGAATAAATAAGTTTAAGTTGTTGCATGTGGGATTTACATTAAAAACAAATAGGAATTTTTCTTACAGTGGACATTTTTAAATAATAAGTCTTATTTGTGGTTATTTGGTTATCTGAAAGATTTTACGTATTATATATTTTGTTCTCCATTGCTGGTTTTTTTTGTTTTTTTTTAAATATATTTTTATTTATTTATTTTTATTTTTGACAGAGAGAGAGAGAGAGAGAGAGAGAGAGAGAGAGAGAGATACAGAGACAGAGAGAGAACTGAACTGGGGGAGCTCCCAGTTCAGCATATGGTTCCGCATGGGCCGGGACCGGGATTCGATCCCCGGTCCCAGGCGCTGCAAAGTGAGCGCTTAACCGACTGAGCCATCCCAGCTTCCCCTGTTTTTTTTAATTGACTTTAGTCTGGAGGAAAAAAATATGGACAAATTTTATCTCAATGCTAGTTTTCATTTGAATGCAAAAAAAGTTTATTTAAAAAATATAAAAGATGAAAATATTTTTACTCATCTATTTAACAATAATAATTGTTGTTTTATTGTTAGTCAAAAATTTTGAGTCAAAAAATGAGTACAAAAAGCTAAATATCTTCTGTTGTGTGATATGGGAATCATGCTGAAGGTTAATACTATCTATGATTTAGGATTACCATGCATCGGGCATTTTTAAGCACTTTACATATGAGTATATTGTCATATTTAATAACGTGAGCAGCCCATTTATGTAGGTTTTATTATACTGGGTTGTAGGTGAGATAAATCCTGCTCAGAGGTTCTTTAGCTTGCCTTATTTTACTTAGCTAATAAATATAGAAAAGTATTAAAATCAAGATTTGAAAGTAGATCTTACTGATACCAATGGACAAGACTTCATAATAGAAAATAAAGAAATACCATGAGTTGAAGACATGGTTATAGTATCTTCAAGTACAGATGCTTTTGCTGCTGTGAATAGATAAAATCATCATATATTTTGATTTTAGTGTGTGCCATTTACCAATTGCTGATGATGCAAGGATAATTAACACTTAGTTGTTGTTTTTTTCTTTTTTGAAGGATGTCTTTCACACATTTCAATGCATGTTAGAAAGTGCCATTTGACACAGACTGTTAATTGGCCTCTCCAGAAATCATTTTCCCCTTCTTCATATTAGCAGCTACAATTTTCTTTGGCTGGAATTGTGCCCAGTAAAATATAGCATATCTATGTCTCCCAAGCAGATACATGTGCCCACATGACAGAACTCAGGTCTTTAAAGTTTAAAAGGAAGTCATTGAATGGAGTGTCCTCAAAATCTGTCTGAAGAAGAACAGACACATTGGTTTGTCCATAAGGTCTTTTCCCCTTTATATTTCCTCTTTTTTTTCATGTCTGAGATACAGATATGGCAACTGGAACACCAGCTGTCCTTTTGCAAACATGAAAATGAGAACCACTTTTAAGGATGGAAGAGAAGAAATCTAAAAGGAATGTAGGTCCCTGAAAATCATGTTGAGTTTCTACAGCACCATGTGCTCACCCATACCACTCTAGTACCACTTGGGGGTTGAATTGCTGCATAAAATAGGAAAAAAATATTTGTAGCTTAAGCAAGATGCAGGGTTACTTTTCTCTAATAAGTGAATCCCCAGATCTTAGTGATTTAATATAATAAAAATGAAGTTCTCACTCTCATAAAGTCTGATGCTACAGCCATTTTCTATCTTCTAGATTTTGAATCTAGAACACCGAGTGAATGCATGACCATTAACAGTGCTATTACAAGTGAAGGGGAGGTAGAGAGGCTGTCATTTTATTTGAGGGCAGATATTTGCCTACTTAGTCAAAATATAGTCATATAATGATTGAGACTATTCAGGTGATCTATTTCATTTTTAGTAAATATTGTTAATTTTTTGCTAGAAGTTTTTCTATATTTCATGTAAATTGTCAAATTTTGATCCTGAAACTATAAATAATATTTTTTATTATTTCCAATTTTCATTACGTTTGCAATACTACCCCCTTTTTTATTTCTGATAATATATCTCCTGTTTCTTCTGTATTATCAAATGTAACAAAGATTTATCACTTATTTGTTATGTTAGTATTTTCAAAGAACCGAATTTTGGTTTTGTTGATTCTTGCTAGTGTAAATTTCCTTCTTTCAATTCAGTAATTTCTGCTCCTATCTTCATTATTTCTGACATCTTATATTCTCTGAGCTTCTTTTACTATACCTTTTCTAACTTTTCATGATTTTATATATATATATACATATATATATATATGTATATATATATATATAATTTTATTGTTTACCCTCTGTTTTTTTTTTTAATTATTTGAGGTTATAACTTTTCTTTTTCTTTACTCATTTTCTGTACGTAGTGCAGAAAGGGGTTATACCTTTTGACCACCTTTACCCATTGCACTCTCTTCCCGCCTCCTGCCTCTGGCAACTACCAATCGGTTCTCTATATCTTTGAGTTTTTTTATGTTTTTAAAATTTTTATAGTTTTTACATATAAATGAGATCAGACAGTGTTGTCATTCACTGTATGATTTATTTCACATAGCATAATATTCTCAAGATCCATCCATGTTGAGGAGATTACCTTCTCCCCGATGTATATCCTTGGCTCCTTCAACATAAATCAATTAATCATATGTGCATATGTTTATGTATGGGTTCTCTGTTCTGTTCTGTTGATATGTGTCTGTTTTTATGTTAGTATTATGAGGTTTTTATTACTATAACTTTGTAATATAATTTGAAATCAAGAACTGTAATGCCAATAATTTTGTTCTTGTTTCCCAAGATTGCTTTGTCTATTTTGTGTAATTTGTGGTGCCCTACAAATTTTAGGATTGTTTTATTTTAGAAGAAAATAACATAAAAATTTTAATAGGGATTACATTGAATCTGTAGATTGTTTTAGGTGGTATGAACAATTTAACAATATTAATTCTAAACTATGAACATGGACAATTTTTTTATTTCTGTATGTTTTCTTCAATTTCTTTAATGTCCTGTAGTTTTCAATGTATAGATTTCTCACCTTGGTTAAGTTTACTCCTAGCTATTATATTCTTTAGGATGCAATTATAAATGATATGTTAATTTCATTATTGCTGTATAGAAATGCAACAGCTTTTTGTATATTGATTTTTGTGTATATGATCTATCCTGGAAAATGTTCTATATGCACTTGAGAAGAATGTATATTCTGTTGTTTTTGAATGGAAAATTCTGCAAATATCTGTTAAGTCTCTCTAGTCTAATATGTCCTTATTCTCCAATGTTTTCTTATTGATTTTCTGCCTGGATATTTTATTCATTGATGCAAGTGTGGTATGAAGTATTTTACTATTGTATGGCTATTTCCCACCTTAATTTTGTTAATATTTACTTTATGTATTGAGGTGCTCCTATGTTAAATGCTTAAATATTTTCGATTGTTTTATCTTTTGTCAAATTGACCACTTATCATACATATTGACCTTCTTTGTTTCCTATTACAATCTTTTGTATTAAAGTTCATTTTTACTAATATGGTATAACTACCACAGCTTTTTTTTTTTTAATTTTTTAGAAGATTTATTTTATTGTTTTTGACAGAGACAGAGAGAGACAGAGAAGTGGGAGGGCCCAGAGCAGTCTCCATAGTTCTACATCATCAGTTTTCAATATGGTTTTGTTCCACACAGGTGAGCAGGGGTGGTGCAGGGCAGGAACCAGGCTGGGGCCCCCCCACATGGGAAGCACACCCCAGTTCAGCATATGGGTTCATACAGACAGGAGCTGGGATTTGATCCTTGGTTCCCAGGGCTACAAAGCAAGCGCTTAATCCATTTGAGCCATCCCTGCTTCCCCTGTTTGTCTTCATTTGCATAGAATATATTTTTTCCATGTCTTTCAATTTTAGTCTCTGCGTGCCCTTACTTAAAGAAAGGATATGCTAGGCAACATACAGTCCAGTTCTGTTTTTTTAATTTATTCAGCCATTCTATGCCTTTTCATTAGAGAATTTAGTACGTTCATATTTATTTATTTATTTAAATTATTTTATTTTTTAATTACAATTTACATTCAATATTACAGTGTTCCCTCGCCACTTTGTGCTTCATGTTTTGCGGCTTCAGTGCTTTGCGGGTTTCCCCATAATATTCATCAAAAAGTAAAAATGAAAAAATACAACCATGTCGGCAGCCACATTGCGGAAAGGAGCGTTGTTTCATGTTGATGCGTGAGAGAGAAGGATCCCTGCATGTCAAACAAAGAGATGAGCTGACTCAGAGTCCATCCCATGGGCTCTCATAAAGGCGCGGGATTGGTTTCCGGTGCGACATCGACCAATGAGAGGACGAGTGGATTTATCCCTGTGAGTTGATTGTCTGCGCATCATCGCAGCCTCACCTAGCATCTTCTCTTGTTGTATCTCGCCAGTCTTGTCCATGATGTTGACTGTCTCGCATACTGTATTTTAGTGTTGTGTTGGCAATAACCTGTTTTGTTTAAGTGATAACTTTTTTTTATTAATTAAGCCCTTATAATGCCGCCTAAGCGCTGTGCCCCTGCGAAAGCTTCCTCCGGGGCGCCCAAGAGGAAGAAGATGATGACCATCAGCGAAAAAGTGAAACTTTTAGATCTGATCAAAGAGGGCAGAAGTGATGCATCTGTGGCACGCCATTACGGGGTGAATGAATCTACAGTGCAGTACATCAAGAAAGAGGAGGCAAACATCCGCAAAACTGCTTCAATAACCTTCAATAAAGAAGCGAAACGTGTGGTAACTCCACATAATAACTGAATTGTGAAAGTGGAAGCTGCACTGGCATTGTGGATTGCTGATTTCAGGAAAAAGACAGTGAGTTTGGACACTAATATGATCAGGACAAAGGCCAAAGCTCTCTACGACCAAATCTTGCCCGATGATGACAATGAAGAGGCTGAAGAAGGTGCTGATGAACCTCAAGCCAGTACTAGCGCTGCCAGCAGTGATTCGCCTCCTCGAGGACGAGGCTTTTCAGCCAGCAAAGGCTGGTTCAAAAAATTTCAAAGAAGATACGGCCTCAGAAACATGCTTCTGTATGATGAGGCTTCCTCTGCTGACAACGATGCTGCTTGTCGTTACGTGGAGGAAAAGTTTCCTAACCTCATCAGTGAGGGAGGCTACCCCTCCCTCACTGAAAACGAAGAGGAAGACGAAGAAGAAACTGAAAAGCGTGGCCTTACCCTGGAGAATCTGCAACAATTGTGCAACATGGCAAGAGCGATGCAACAATTTGCACAA
>PVKE010046912.1:0-12100 GCA_004027555.1 Craseonycteris thonglongyai | reverse complement strand
TCTCAATTTTGTTGGTAAAGTACTCATTTTGCTCAGAAAAGTTCTTGTTGAGGTCATTTAACTGTGTCTGGGTACTTTGCCAGCATTGAGTGAGCTCTCTGAGTGTCTTGATTAATGCAGCCCTGAATTCTGTTTCACTTAGATTTGATTCCAAGTGTGCAAGGTCCTTTACTAAAGACTGCCCCTGATCTTCTGGAGGAGCTTTGGATTCAGAGGTGTGCATTGTGTTTGATGTGGTTCTTTTTGCTTTACGCATGAGTCTGTTTTCCCTCTGGGGGTTTGCCTATCAGATGGGCTTCTCTTTATTTTTTCTTTTGGACTCAGTTATGGGAGAAGGAGATTTTGGGAAAGGGTTGAGGGATGCAGGCAGGTTCTGTGTCCTGGGGCACTTCAGGTTGCTGTCTTAGCTGTTAGATAGCAGGGTAGTAAAGGTGTGGCCAGGGGTGGGGTCATGTGAGTAGGAGCTAGGGCGGGCCTGAGACACAATAGCAGATTCCTCTTTCAGCAGGGGGGCTGGTGGTTCAGTGTGGGCGGGGCACAGGAGCTCTGGTCTTTCCTCCTCCTGGCTGCCTCTCCTTCAATCATATCTGTAAGCCACGCCCGCAGGGTAGCACTTGGATGGGCTGGGGCTTGGCAGAGGCCCTGGTTGGCCCCGCAGTCCCGCGCACAGGCAATGACACCTTGGAGATCCGGCAGGCAGCCCAGTTGTGCGCGGTCCGCAATGCCCCAGAGGCCCGGTGGGCGGGACGCCAAAAGCCCAGCTGCGCACTCGCGAGCAGGCAGCCGCGCTGCAGTGGCCCGGTGGGCAGGGCGCTGAAAGCCGGTCCCAGGCACAGGCACGGTGCTGCAGCGGCCTGACGAGCAGAGTGCCAAAAGCCCTGTAGTGCACTGGCGAGCAGGCAGCGGCACTGCGGGGTGGCCCGGTGGGCGGGGCACCGAAAGCCCAGTGTGCGCACGCAGTGATGCGCAGCGGCCCAGTGGGCGGGGCGCCGAAAGCCCAACCGTGCACGTCCGCGCAGGCAGAGTCACCGCAGCAGCCTGGTGAGCGGGGCACCAAAAGCCCAACTGCACGCTGGCAAGCAGGCAGCGGTGTCGCTGTGGCCCGGTGGGTGGGGCGCCGAAAGCCCTGCGCGCACAGGCCGTAGTTCGGGCGGCAGCCGCTCTACGCTCCGGCTCTGCCGCGACCGCAGGATTCACTCCAAGCACGTCCAATGCAGCTGTGCCCACTCAAGCCCCAGCCCTCACTCCAAGAGCCCTGTCCTCAGAAGGCGCTCCCTCACAGTCAATCTCCTCCGTAAATCAGGGGTGCTGAGCTATTGTGGGCCGGTGCCCTGCTCTCACCCCGCCCGCCGGGAAGTGCAGCCGCCCTGCTCCACAGTCCCTGTTCCACTTCAGGCTCTGTGATCTGATTAGGGCACTGCGTGCTGTCCCTTGAGTTCGGATGTTAAATTGTCCACAGTCTTATGGGGATTCCACGCTCCCTAGGTCTCGACTTCCAGCCCACCCTCGATCCAGCTCCACTTTGACCGTAGTCCCCCAATCCCCTTTGTTTTTTGCCAGCCCCGGGCCGCGCTCCGAGTCTCTGTCCCCGAACCGCTGCTTCCCTTTCCCTCTCCCGCTCTCCCTTTTTTTCTCTAACCTTTGTGTTGTTCTGCGTTGTGTGGTTCTCTTAGTTGAGGTTTCTTCTCAGGGTTTCCCCTGTGGATTCCCCTCTGTTCACAAGGCCCTTCCCAGGCAGTTATCGGCGTTCTCCTCTCATGCCGCCATCTTGGATCCACCTCCCAGTTTTATTTTAAATAGATAGACTTTTTAAATAGGATCGTCCAGACAACACATATTCCGGATATTCATAGAAATTGTACATACATTGGGATGGGAAATATCAAGATAATTGATGTATAGTATTGCTAATAATAAGGTGTGTTTTAAGGCAGTAGTTTGGATGAAATTAAAATCAGTGGAAGCATTCAGACTAAAAAGAGCATTTAGCATGGAATCTGGCCTTTGTCCCTTAGCCTATACAGTTTCTGCCTCTTTGTAGACGAAGACCAGTTATCATTTGAGAGGCATGTGATTAGCAATTAGTTATAATGTCATCCAGTTATATGTGATTATGAATAGTTTATCTTTTTTTTGTTTCTTATAAATTAAAAAATGATTGTATTATTGTAATTTGAATACTGCTATAAACCAAAAGGCCTTGATATATTTCACAACTTAATAAATGATTTTATATACTTAGATAGTTTGATTAATGCACAAAGAGCAAGCAATTCTCTCAATGTGTCCTTTACATAATGGTGAGTGTGTGTGTGTATATATATATATATAATTTTTTTTTTAACAGAGAGAGATGGAGGGAAGAAAGGGAGGGAGAGAGAAAGAATGACAGAGAAAGAGAAATTACATTGCATTCATATATTAACACATTTTGTTTATTCATTCATCTACCCATGGACACGGGGGTTGTCACAACAGGAATTAAAATAATGAAATATAGAAAACTAAAGGATTTACTCTATAAAAGGCATCCCCATCCCTGCTGTGAAGCCTTAGATCTTTCTCAAAACTTGCAAAGTCCTTTTGAAGACTATAGTGTTTATAACAACACACTGAGTAAAAATAAAAACAATTTATTTTTATGTCAAGAAGCATTTGGCCTTTTTATATATTACTAAATTACTAAGTAGCTCACATAACTCAAGCTTACCAATAGTTAACCCTCACTTGATATAACTTCAAACATTGTCAAACCTGTAACTTCTAGCTTTTTTTTCTTTAGCAATCTATGGCAATCTCAGATGATGTTAATAAGAATTATATATATATAAAATCTGCTAATTATTTTCTTTATCATATGCCTTAAATTTTATGTCTTATCCAAGATCTAGCAAATTTTTCTATCTCTATCCTAGCAAATTATTCAGCAAATGACAATACATTAAAAATAATCTGAAGAACACTTTGTGATCATGATGAAAATGCAAAAGCCATGCCTTAACAAGGATTCTGAGCTGTGTATATTTGGACAATAGAGAAGGACTTACTTTTGAACAAATGAAGGGATGGAAAAGTGTATGGATCTTTCCTCAATCCATATGAGACAACATTCAGAAATCCCACACCATAAGTATCCATTTTTCTTGTTAGTCAAAACCACGGAATTTTTTTTCTCAGACGTATTCACCCTTTGCTCGTCTACTTCTGATAATGAACAACATGTTCACTAATCTTAGCACATCATCTATTGCCTTGCCTTACCGTACCATTTCCTGCCTCATATTCCTGTTTTTTATTCCCCATTTTGGTGAACAACTTAAGGGCTTTTAACATATCAAAATTGTACTAAGTGACAAAGAAGGTAGAGCAGTCACCCTTTCAGACTGTCCCTTTTGTTCCTACAGAAAATAAAGCTTTTTCTTTTCTCAAATGTTTTCTTACAGATTTATTTGAGGACACATTACACTAAGGAATATCTGCAAGAAAACCACTTTGGAAGTAAGTAATTACATATGGAATCATGGGTTACTGTACTTTGGAAGTCCTCCATCCACATCAGTCTCTATCATGTGATAGATTCCAAACTTGAGGTGATTAGAAAGGCTATTTGTCATCATATATTGGCAGACTGAACTTTAAAACATTTTTTAATACTATATTCTAAAATGCATCTTAAGTACACAGGCAAAAAGTGGACAACCTTACTTAACTTACTTAAAAAGTTAATAGTTACACATTAATAATAACCTCAAATTGATTTGGTTGAAAAAGTTTAAAGATTATATTTAGAACTATAACTGCCTCATCACCCCTTTCCCACTTTTTAAACTATTCTCAGTGATATTAAAAAATTTAATGGTAGTCTTCAATCAAATAGAAAATTATTACATTATCAGAGTAAAAATGTATGCTGAGTGAAAGTAATAACAAGCAAATACAAAAAAAAGGTACTTGTATATTTCTTTCTACTTATAAGGGTCTCCTATACTAATTACTAGTAAATTATATAATACATTTATAGAATTTGCACTGATAGATGAGAGGAAACAATGGCTTATATTTTCAGCATATTGAAAAATAATTATTGATAACATTAGTTTTCTATCATTGAATGACACGCAAACATGATTTTAGTTTTTGGAGGGCTTTGTTATGTAAAACTTTAATCACATTTAATCTATCAGAAAAAGGGCTATATTATATTTTTACTAAATGTACCAGTCCTTATTTTGAATATCTTTCATGCATCCATGCATCTTGCACTGTGAAATCATGGTGATGGTACATGATTAGAACTGTCAAGGTTTTATGTGATGTTTAGAATTTATAATTTATCCCTTTTTAATGTGACAGGTGATGATTCTTTTTCATATCTTTAAGACACTGGTGGAAATATTTATATATTAACAAAATCCCACATTTCCCCATACTTTTTACAAATGATGAGTACACAAAAAGTGACACTGTTTGAAGTCACACATCACAGCATTTGATTCATCTTTTTTCAGTCCTTAGTCTTGACAGGTGCTGATGGTATGCTTCCTATCTTAGTAACCGCCACAAGCTGTCACATCTACTTCCAATTAATGCATATCTGTTACAGTCCAGCAGCTCTAACAAATGCAAAACTACAAAATATTTCTTCAACTTTTTACTAACCAGGTGTTACCATGGTATCTGGTCTGGCAGGTGAAGTGATGTGGCCTGGTTCTAACAAGTATGTTGTCAGTCATTAAATCTACATATTTTACTCATAGACAAAAGCCTTCAGTGTAATAACAGAACTGTGACTTACAATGTAATTCATTAAAAAATACAAAAAAAAAATTTAGTAAACATTTTTCACACTTTTATACTGACTAATATTAAGTTGCCTTTAATTTGAAAACTTGGTTTTCAAGAATATCATTCAAGTTTTCATAAATTCAAAATATTACACTTCTTTATCTTTATTTTTAGAGCATTAAAGCACTAAAGTCATTGGACTTTTATTGCCAAATATTAAATTCTGACTAAAAATTTATTAGAAAACATAGCCTAAAGATGATATTGTATTGCTTTGTCAGAAAATTTCAAACTAATATTTCAGGAAAGGCAATGTAGATTTATATGTAGATAGATGATAAAAAGATAGAGAGATGATAGATAGATAGATAGATACTGGATATTTTTAAATGAGCAGATTTTTAAAAATAAAAGATCTTAAATCATTTTTACTGATGATCTGTGCTACTCATACCAAATTAAAGAAATATCAATTAAGCTCTTTAAATTAAAGTTAATGTTTCAGGAAAAAAAATGTTAAATTAATTAAAGATGACATTCTTCATTTTGATGTGAAAAAAATTATTTCTCTTGCAAATTATATTAAAATGGTACTAGGATACAGAGTAAACAGTTTCTTAGCACATTAGTGTATATAAGTGAAAGAGAGATACAGAACTGTTTAGTTCTCAGAATAAGAAAATCTCAGTTTGATGGGCATAGCAATATTAATTATTTTTTTTCTTTCCATTGTGTCATAATCAGCAGATAAGCATAAGTAGTTCCATAAGAGAATGGAATCTGAATAAGGAACTGACTATTATTGTTCTTGGGAATGTGGGGCCTGGCAAGATATTGTCTGTCTGAGTGTCTGTACCTTTTGATAATTGATAACATTTGCTAAAACAAATGAAAGAAAGTGGAAGAGAAAACTAAACACTAATAAAAAGAAAACAAGGAGAAAAAGGTCATATAATTTAGAATATGATTATGGAGGTTTTAATCAAGTAAAAAAAAAAAGAACACTAAATTTTATTATGCTAGAAAACATATTGCCTGTGTGGTTTCTGTAGCCAAGTGCATTTTACTCACATGAAATATAGTTTATACAATTTATTCACTCATTTTCAAAATAAATACTTCAAGCTACTGTTATATTCTAAACTCTGTGCTCTACAATGACAACAAAAGATAAATAACAACTCTATTCATTCATTCAAGTGGTGATGTTCATTGACTTCTGTTTTAGGCATATTGAATGTCTCGGTGAATAAATTGAACAAAGAATCCTGTCTTCTAACAGTTTATATTTTAGCATGAAGATGTAAATATTAAAACTATAAATAAATAAGTAACACATGATATTAGCAGACATTGCATGCTGTGGTAAACAAAAGGATAAAATGATTAAGCAGTGAGTCAGATTCAGAAAATATTTTGAAGGTCGAGTACATGGGATTTTGTGCTTGGTTGACTTTAAAAAAGAAGAGAAAGGGAGAAAGGGAAAGAGAATGGAAGAAAAGGAAGAATGTGACTCAAAGGTAAGTCCAAGTTTTTTAGACCAAACACCTGGGAAGATGTGCTTTCATCAAGTAAGATGGTGATGTCTGCAAATGGAGATAGTTTTCATGAATCATAGAGTTCAGTTTTAGATACATTGAATTTGGCAAGAACATTATATTAAAAAGTGGAAATAATCTATAGATAATAGAATAAGTGAGGCTGGAATTTGGAGAGAAATATTTGGAGAGCTAACTTCGGGGGTACCAGAATATAAATGCTGTATCAATCACTGGATGAGTTCGCTGTGTTAGTGTAAATAGGGGGGGGAATGAAAAGGAGAACTAAGGATTAAACCTATATAAGGAATACACACTAAAACAAAACAAAACAAAACAAAAACAAAAACAGCATATATCATGTATACATCATTGCATTGAGTAGTGGCTAAAATAATAAACATATAATATGGTAGTAAGTTCCTTATGAAGTAAACACACAATTAAAGTAACTAATAGTCTTTTAATTAGTCATCATAAGACAAGAGAATAATGAATATTGTGAGTGTTAATTCATTTATCATTTATTGCAAAAAACATTTAATATGTATTTATAATATTTGATGTATTAATATGTTTGCATGTTTAAAATCATGTTCTATGAAATATATTCACTTAAAAATAATTTACTTTTCCTTTTTTCATAAAGCATTTTCAAGCCTTTTCACAGATATTTTAGAAACTGTCTTTATCAACATGATAGCTATTTTCTTAGTGATCCAACACTACATTGTCAAGAGTCTTATTTTAGGAATTGAAAGGCAATGCCTTGCAAATCCCCTATTCTCTGTTTACTGTCAAAAAGATTTTCAAGTTGAATCTTTCCAGTTGTTGCACTTATCATGAGAGGAAATATGGTCCTATGGGACAACATTCTACACTTGAGAAGCTTGTGTAACACTAACAGATGTGGCTGGTTATTATTGATATAGTATTAATATACTATTGGTGAAAGTAACAGGAGTATTTATTATTGTTATGTTTATTACATGTTTGTTATTATAGATACCATGAAAATCAGAAAATATTTCCAAATTTGTATGACACTAACTGAATTATCATACTAAGTCCAGATTTTGATTTGGAATATGTATAATGATAAATTTCATTTTCTCTGCCTAACACAATTTGTATTGGGTGAATTCATGTCAAAGGCATATTGGAAACAAATTATAAAGCAATTATTTTGTTTTCTTAAGGAACAGCTACTTTAAAGGAACAGTTTACAATTTTATTATAAAACTGAACATAAAAACACAAAAAATAAACTTAAAAAGTTTGATAATCTAAAAGTATATATATTTTTTAATTATGGCTTTTCTTAATATAAAAGTTATTTATAAATGACTGCTGTTGATCTTTATGGCACAGTTAAGTCAATTTCAGAGGTTCTTAGGTAAAATACATTGAATAAGATCAAAAATTGTCAAAAGAGTGATAAAGTGGTTGGAAATAATATGGAAAATAAATATTGGGGGCTAGGTAGAGAAAGCCAATAATATTTTATTTTGTTTTAGTTTTTAAAAATAGTTCTGTAATAAAGATCTTTTCCAATAAAATATTCAATCATAGTGTCTTCATCAACAAAATAGATGCTGCTTTGTTATAATAGTATGTGACATATAAATCATAATGACCACCTGTGTAGCATTTTATAACATATAAGATGTTCCCTTATATTTTATATAATTAGACATGTTCTAATTAAAATAAAATCAATGAAGAAACAAACCAGGGTTTAACTTTCATTTTTGATAAGTGAAGAAATTAACAACTTAAATTTAAAAGAAATAAGAAATAGCCCCTTCATACATAAACACACAGCTCAATTTAATGTCAGTACATTATTTTGCTTAAACACTTCCAGATTGTCACACATTTTTCTTATATATATATTTGGAAATTAGTAATTGTCCAAATAGTTAATTGGACATTTGTAATTAAGTGGACTTTTTTGCATATGTCACACTCTTACACTACTTGTAATTAGGATCAATTGTAAATAAATATTTGAACTTACAAAACTATCTATTAAATTGGTAAGAGCAATTAACTTAAAATATCTTAAACAATTTATTATTTATATTATGTATTAAGATACTAAACTCCTTAAAACTTTTTTGGGTTTCCAGCTTTATGATATTAAGTGTACTTGATGGCATTTTTTGCATGGCCTACTTTAAATATATTTTTTTCTTTTTTCTTTTTTCTTTTTGAACTGAACTGGGGGCCTCACTGCATTCAGGAAGCACACCCCAGTCCAGCATGTGGGTCCACCTGGGCTGGAGCTGGGATTCGATCCTCGGTCCACGGGGCTTCAAAGCGAGCGCTTAACCTGCTGAGCCATCCCGGCTTTCCCAACATGTCCTAATTTACTTGAAAGGTATTTTGGAATATTGGAGTAACCTAGGGCTGGCTATAAAAATGTGGGAGCTGTTTTTCTCTGCTATTTGTATTTGAAAACTTCTTTACACTTAGACTCAGTTTCAGTATCTTCACCATAGAGAAAATATAACTCATCCAATTGAGTTGTTAGAATAAGAATGACTTTTAAGCAATCTCTTAAACTAGTAAATAATAAATAAATGTTAGACATTATTATTCATAAGTTAAAGTAATTCTATATTTTTCCACCATAAGAAATAGCTGTCAGTGCTATTCCACACACTAATTTTATGTACTTTGTTATCTATTTTTGACATGCTGTAGCTTGAGAATCATGAGTTAGAATTGTGGACTCTAAGAAAGAAGATAGTTACCAGTAAGAACTCCTGGTGACTACTGGGCTCAAATTTAAAAACAAAAACAAAAAAACAAAAAACACAGAGTCTAGCAGCCCTTTTCATACAGTGGCCTCTCATGTGAACCGCACTTCAGAAAGAAGCCTGTGCTGAACTACCTGCCCCTACGCTGAAGTGCCTGCCTGCACTGTGCTTTTGCTATCTGAGCCAGCCCTTAGAAAGAAGTGCCTGGAATTGTACTTTAAGCAATAGACTAAAGCTTTCCCTGTCCAATCAGAGATATGCAGCTCTATCTCCCTCATATTAACCAACCAGTCAGACTGGTTCTATTCTGACCAATCAGGACAGTGCCTTTTGGACCAATAAAACTATGAGAATTTGGAGTCCTTATTTTCATGAAGATGGACTAATCAAGGTTTGGGGCAGGGACATTTGTTTACAGAAGTCAGCTCCCCTCTGGATTGAGGAGCACATGTTGCCTTTCCACTGAAGACCGGAGACAGTGTTTCACCAGCTGAAGCTGAAGCACCAAAGATGGAACACCAAAGATGTCTCACTGGGCAAGAGGAGAGAAGAGCAGGCAGAGCAGGGCAGAGAGGAGCAAAGCTATCTAGCAGAAGAGGAACCTTGCCTCAGGACTGCCTTGCTCCAGGGTCGCCTTGCCCCAGGGTCACCTCACCCCAGGGCCAACTCCAGCCTTGCTATTTCACAGCTGCTCTACTTCATAATTGAGCTGTAACACTATTGAACTGTTTCACAGCCATGCTGTTCTCACAGCTGTGCTGTATCACAATTGACTTGTTTGCACTGAATAAAGTGTCCTTTTTCATCGCACCACATATTGAGGATCCCTCTTGGAGTTGAACTGGCACCAATGACCATTGGTTGACACAATGGACAGCCAATTTGGTAAAACAGAAACAACATAGGCTTTGTGTAAAATCAATCTGCATTTTATTCTCTGCTCTATTATATACAAATATCAGCTTGGATATTTCTTAATCTTTTTTGTTCTCATTCTAATTTTGATTTAGAAACTAGGCATAACGTTCTTTATATATAATACAGTTGATTTATCCTATTATGTTTCTACTTTCTCACAGATCCTTAATAGTCTCCCTTCCTAATTTGCTCAGTTAAAATTGTATCATTGAACATTCATGCACACCTCTTGCTCTTTTGGTCCTTTTCTACCTTCACAAACTAGCTTGTCAAAATTACAATTCTAATTAAAATGAATTTTCTGTTTATTCTAAACTGAACATATGCCAAAGAAAATTTCTGAATTTTCCTTCCACACCTATTCCATCAATGACATTCCCCATCCCCAATCACAATTCCATATTTGTTATGTTTGATGTTATAATTGGCAACTTAACTTCCCTTCTCTGTGCTTTGTTACTTTGACTGTAATGATCTATCCATTAACCAAATGTTTGTTAAGCACTTAGTAGATACTGTTAAAGGTATTGATGAACAAAATAGGCAAGAAGACATCTGCATATGGGGAGTTTACATTCTAGTATAATGGACAATAAACAATATTATAAATAAGTAAAATATATAGTGTGCTTGAAGTACTAAATGCTATGGAAATAAAGCAATCTGAAGGGGTTTGGAAGTGTTCAACAGAGTGTTACAATTTTGCTAGTATAATCTAAGTGGACTTTAATGTGAAGATTTCATTTAATCTTCAAAAGATGTGAGGGAATAAGCAATTCTATATCAGGAGAAAAATATTTCAGACAGTGGAAGCATTTGTGCCATGTTTGAAGAAGACCAAGGAAATATATATCTTGGAAAGACAGAGAGGCAACACTAAGAGGAAAGGAAGGTAAATAAGGTTGGTTCTTTATGGCAGGGGTGGCCAACAAGTCGAACGCGGTTGACCGGTCGATCGGGAGTCCAATTTTGGTCGATCGTCGATCACTTGCAATGTCTGGGGAATTCCATGTACCATGGACTTTGAAGCAATTGTAGAAGACAAAACTTTCTAGCAATAGTTTAATGCATTCTGGGAATTTGCCAAGGTCATAAATTCCTAGAATTCTGACAGCCTGACACTGTGATCTCCGCCCACCCAGACAATACATTTTGACTTTTGTGTTACACTTGTCACCGGACGCAACGCGTGAACGCAACAGTTACGACTCGACTCATCGAAGAACACAATCAGTTAGCTTGAATATTTGGTAGTGTCATATGGTAGCTTCTTTTCTTTTGTATTAACAGTATTATTATCAATCAATATTATTTATCCTCGGTGACCACGTTGAGTTTCAATTTTTCTTCTGTTTAAAATGTAAGTACCTTTTCTTTGTTTTAAATTAAATTGCTTTTCTTACCTATCTATTAACTTGATAAGTGAGCATTCTCAGCAACAGATCTCTAAACTGCGGTCATTACACTGAGAAAAAAATAAGGGACAGTATTCCAAATATATTAGGAATAACAATAATTCTATTTAAATTAAGCAGTCAGTATTGTAAACCGTAATAAATATATTGTAACTTTAACATACTTCTTGTAAATTTGAATATATCTATATTAGATTTTAATATACTTGTATTGTTGTCTCCGATCGTAGTATGCAGTATTGTTATTATTTCTCTCAATGTAACGGAGATAATTGCCGCAGTTCATGAGTTTTTGAATTTTCTAGGAAAATATTTAATTCAATATTTATTCTTTAAATTGTCATATTTCTTTGCATTCTAGTATACCCATGAACATGAGTAGTAAACCGAAAAAATCGAAAACTTATCACTTTAATGAAGAATGGGCACTCAATTACTTTTTTACAATGGTGAATGATAAATGTTGTTGTTTAATATGCCTTACCTTGGTAGCCATTGCTAAAAAGGGTAATCTGGAGAGACATTTTTTAGCTTTACATAACAAGTATCAAACAGATTATCCACCAAATTCTGAACTGAGAAAACATAAAGTTAGGGATCTTAAAACTCAATTACCAAATCAACAAAGCATTTTTAAAAAGCCAAGGTTGAAGTCACAAGCAGCAACTACTGCACCATT